>OOFB01020786.1:0-10692 GCA_900323305.1 Trachyrincus murrayi
AAAAGTTAGATAAGAAACAGGAAATTAAAAGAAAACAGCGCATGCAGCGTGTGTGAGCGTGTGATGTTGACTGAGCACTGTGTGTGTGTGTGTGTGTGTGTGTGTGTGTGTGTGTGTGTGTGTGTGTGTGTGTGTGTGTGTGTGTGTGTGTGTGTGTGTGTGTGTGTGTGTGTGTGTGTGTGCGCATTGTAGTGTAAAAAACCATGCAGGCAGAGCCCTCCCATTAGGTTATTGACTGTAATGTCTGGCTCTCTTCTCCCTGCTCCTGTTTGTCTCCTCGTCCTTTCTGCATACTGTATCCTCCACCATCACTTCTACTAGTACTGTATCCTCCACCATCACTTCTACTAGTACTATTTGTGTTTTTGTTTTATCTCCTTTCATTTTCACCACTTCCTCTTCACTTACAGGCTAGTAAAGTCCTTGTTCTGGTTTTTTCTGTTCATGTTGTATCTCTCTCACACACACACACACACACACACACACACACACACACACGCACACATGCATGTACGCACGCACGCACGCGCACACACACACACACACACACACACACACATACACCTTGATGGACATGGTAGACATAGTTTTGCATGTGGCGTGCATGTTAGCAGAAGATACTGGACATTGAGCAGAATCCATAAAAGATGCAGCATCCTGCCTGTGTGCTGCGGACGTGTTCCTATACTCACGTTAATAGAGTTAAAGGATCATCAGTTAACTACAGAGAGTCAGTGATGAAGGGCTGGGCTTCAGCAGAGGGTGCGAGGCAGAGAAAACACAGAGAGAAATACAGACATTCGCTCCAAATGTGACATTTGCTCAATGTGTTTCATAATTGGTTTCACGTCATGAAAGATGTCGAAAGAAATTAATTGTTTACAATCTCACAAACTCACTCAAGAACCCTGACTTGAGTGAACTTACATCAGCACAAGTAAAAGCACACAGTCTAGCTGCAGGCACCCTTAGGCAAGGCATTTGAATTGATGATACCATGTGATATAATGCTTAGGCTCCCTACCTACTCCTTTATGACATCTCAATGTCATTAATGACATCTCAGTGCACTGTGGATGGAAGAAGCATCTGCTAAATGACAAAATACAAGAATGTTACAGTACATACAACTCTCATATGGCACGATGCTTGTTTTTAAAGAGACAAGATAAGAGACAAATAAACCTTGAATGATGATTGCTTATTATTTCTTGTATTTATTTTCCGTGTTCCTATTCTTTTGTAAATCAACCAATAAAGCCAGACCATGAACTCTGCATAAACACCAGCATGACAGGGTGGAAAGAAGTCAAACTGGCACGCAACAAGGGTTACACAGATGTTACACAATACAACCCAAAGTAATGTCATCTATTAACAGGAAGAACCACAGTCTAATTAGGGTCGTTAGTGACCAGTGACTGAAACATTTACCATCAGCACATTGACCGGACACGGTTAATCATACGAAACGAGTTAGAGGAAGGCTAGCGGAATTACGATATGTATATAGTCTGTGTCTGTCGTAAAGATGGCTCTTTTCATAGTACAGCACATTCAAACGCGTGGCTTCTTGGAGTGTCTCTGAAAGTGCTCTGTATAATCAATGCTTTCCAGCACGAAAAGCTGTCTCTCTCTCTCTCTCTCTCTCTCTCTCTCTCTCTCTCTCTCTCTCTCTCTCTCTCTCTCTCTCGCCTCTTCGTCTGACCTACTGTCATTGTGTCCTTCAACTTCCTGCTCTGCCTCGTCTCTCGTCTCCCCATTAGTTTACATAATATGACATACACTCTTCTATTTGGATGTTTTTCTTCTCTCTATGTTCCCTCCCGTCTCGATTCCTTCACACCTTTTATTTTAATCCCTCGCACTTTCCTTTCTTCACGAGCTGTGCTCCAAGTTTAATTTAATGGTATGGCATTTTCTCAAACGTTGAAATCTTTTTTTTTTACGTATCCTCTTGTCTCAAAGAACGAACGAATGTGCGCAGTTTGGTTTGATTTGGCAAAGCGCCGACGAAGCACTGACATGAATTGCCTGGTCGTGATTGATTGCAACGCCAAGGGTTTAATCAGTGCAACCAAGGTAAACCCCACTCTCCCCATTTATTTTTCTCTATGTCAAATCATACTTCAAGGCTTATTTCTTTGAATCTCATTTCACAGCCGTGCATTTTCCCTCCTATTTTCTGTCCTCCTCCTCCTCCTCCTCCTCCTCACTCTCTCGCCATTCTCTGTCCTCTTCCTCTTTATCCTGTACTTCCCCTGCTATCCACCCTGAGTCTCTTCCTGTGCAATTACATGACTAATAACGCACCCAGCAGCAACAGGGCCGCATGCTATTCACCGCGACAACAGAAACCATGGAAGCCTACGCATTCTCGTTTCTTCAGAGCCGTGAGCAGACATTTTGGAGAGCGCCCCTCTTCCCCAAGACCTCTTCGACCCGATATAACCCCGCATTTTTTTTTTGTTTCCTTGAGGACATACATAACTCTGACTATGGTAATATCCCGGTCCCAAGGCCCCTGTATATAGTCTCCTGTAATAATAAAATATATATATATTTATATAAATATATTGTTTTGGTCGTAGATAAGGAGAACCAATGGGTGTGAAACAGTATGGTGTTTGATTAGGCTGTGTAATCACAGGCAAATCAAACATGCTGTTGTATGTCTCAGACACATGACACACCATCTCTAGTGGAATAAGGCCAGGCAATGTATATGTATAGCCTATATTTTATACAATACATATTTGAAGACTGGATTCATCCCAAGTGGTTTGGATGAGATTGTTATAAAAATCTCTCCGGATGCTGGTAAGTTTGTTATAACATAATTTTTTTTTGAGTATTTAGAATCACGTAGGATTGGAATCCAGGTGCACAGAGGGTCTATGACTAAGAAAAAAATGACATGTCTTCTCCCAGTACATCAGAGTAATTGAGTTTCAATCTCATATTATAATGCTCAGGTCTAATAACCCCTCTTCATCAGTAGCCTAGGTCATATGATGAACAATTATTACCCCTTTCATTCATTTAAAATGATGAATGGCTATCAAAGTGAAACTTCCACTTAATGGTGTGGTAAGATTTGAGAGTTGTAAAGAGAGAGAGAGAGAGAGCAGAAAATAGCAGAAGACAGAAGATTTTGAAACTAAACAACCAAAAGAAAGAGAGAAAAACAGAAGCAACTCAAGACAGATATTCTCACAGAGCATTTCACGCACTAATAGCTGATCGATGGCTATGGCATTTCTAACAAATGACACTAAAATTATAACTATTAATTAATTCTGAATTGTTATCTTACCCACAGCAGCTTTAACTGCATTTTAAATTGTTTGTTACAGGCAGATTCCGACATTTGCAGCACAAAACGGTGCAGAAAAGGCAATCTCCGACTTAATAGAATAGATAAATGAGGAGGCCATCCTGGACCATCCTCCTCAGCTCCTAGAGCAGTAGTGCTCCTGCTCGTCCCCACAAGTCATGCTGGACATGCTTCTGGCTCCATACAGAAGACCCAGCGTATGTGCTGCTGCTGCTGCTGTCTAAGCAGCTGAGTGGCACAGCTGTGAGCCTGACAAACGAGGCTATTTTAAACAACCTCTGCCGCTAAGTGACACTGACTGAAAACTTTTTCCCCGCTCCATCCGGGATGAAAAGATTGCCTGCAAAAATAAAATACATTCAGAACAGAGGATCTGCCGAAGCACTTAAGCCATAATAATGGCAGGTGTGTTTGACTTTCTACAAGAGGCGGAAATGGCTGCAGAAAAATATGGAGGGACCGCCACTCCTCTCCAAAGAAGTATTCACAATATATAATAATAATAGTAATAATAACCAGACTTTTTGGAGACCTGCTTTACCGGGATACATATATGTTGGACAAATTTGAAAACTTTTGCCCAGGCAAACTCTGAGATATGGGCGTTTCCCACAGATACTCCCACAGATACAAATAATCTGATGGCCTGAAGCAAGATTGCCTTCTGGAAAGAGCTTTGTATATGTATGTATTTGTTCCAGACAGAGGAAGGGAAGCAAGCAGTGGCTCAGCCCACTGTAGCCCTCTTGTGCACATGCCTGACCTTTTACAACATACGTGCACATACATGGGTGTACACGTGTGGCATTTGTGTATTACTGTACACAAATGCCACATGCAGCACTAACTCACTAATTATTTTTCGTTTGTTTGTATTTTTGTATCTGTGTGTGCGTTTGTGTGCATTATATGAATTATGAAATCAACAATCGGCTGGTGTAATGATTGGTTGGAATAAAGACAGATCAGTTTGCATTTACCTTGCCAACTACTATCGCATAAGACAGGTATATTACTGCCCTCTACTGTTTGATTGGTGATGTTGGTTTGGTGTTGTTCAACAAAAAAAACACGTGCAGTACATCCCTAAACATATGCACATATTATGTTAATGTTTTGGGTATTTGGTGATTTATAAAATCCATGTGACAACAATTACAGAAAGAGCAACTTTGCCATTGATAATTAGGCCTTAGGTCATGTAGGGTGGTGGTAGTCTAGTGGGTAAGGTACAATGCTTCCAGACGGAGCACCGGAGAGTCATGGGTTCGATCCACGGGTCTGCCACCATTGTACCCCTGAGCAAGGTACTTAACCCTGAGTTGCTCCAGGGGGAATGTCCCTGAAATAGTTAAGTACTTGTAAGTCGCTTTGGATTAAAGCATCAGCTAAATGCGCTAAATGTAAATGTAGGAGTTTATCAAGATGTAACTGTCATAATATTTAATAACTAGGGATTGGGGTGGTACCTAGAATGGGATAAATGATAGCCTGACACTAACTAAGACATACATAAATGTTGTGTAATGAACAGATTTTGGGGGTTGGAGGTTGAGGTGACACTACGGGCCACAGTGTCACGTGGGTTGGCAGGATGTGGTGATGCTTGATGAGGGTTTGAGGGCAAAAGGATATGGTGAAAAGTTGTTAGTTTCTGCTAAGGACGTCGTTGTTTGCATGTTGCATGTCGCATGACAAAAACAAATAGGTTTTGGACACAAAGTAGCTCCATCTGAGTACAAATGTACTATTCGTGATGACCTGCAATACAAACATTGGCCTGAAAACATTAAGGCATTTAAAGCTTACTAAAGCAGAAGCAGCTTGATGAAGACTGGAATTCAATATTGTAACTGGGCCATGGTTATCCTGTATTGTATATGATCAGTTAGACTAGTTGATTACTGACTTTTCAAATAAATAAGCCCCTTAGGCTTATCTATGAATAGGCCTATCATATGGATATTAGATTTGTTAGAAAGCCACAACATTCGCTTACCTGAGTGTGCGGCCCTGAGTTTGAACAACATTCTGCATGGGAAGCCTGAGGTGTCGCTGTGAGACCGAAGCCGGGCCAGGGGGCCGAATGGTTGGAATAGGCCTACCTTCAGCTCAGTGTGACTATCTGCTTCCTTCTCTGCCATTGTCGCTGGAAGAACTTATTTACTGCCTGAGAGCCTTGAGGTGTCTCGCAAGCTCCTCCCTGTTGTAGGTATAACGTGGGTTTCTAACTACCAATGAAAAATAACAATGTTCACTCAGTGTTAATATAGGCCTAGTATGATTTATTGCAGTGATTATTTCAATATATATGATAACATGTAAAAAAAAAAAAAATAGGGGTGAGAGTAAAATTCTGATCGCTGAAAATTACACTTAATATCTGTCATTACATATAATTAATATTATATTAATATTATATTAATATTAATTAAAGCTGAGCGTTTAACTTTGAATGCGAATTAATAGCGCCCCCTATGGGCGAAGTAGCCCCAAACTTTTTGGAGACCTGCTTACCGGGAATACATTATGTTGTCGACACATTTCACAACTCTTCAGCAATCAGGGGCTGAGCTATAGGCGTTACCCATAATAATAATAATAATAATAATAATAATAATAATAATAATCCTTAGAAATACAATAGGTATCCACAGATACTCCGTGAATCCCTAATTAGTGATGTATTTGAATATTGGCTATGAAAAGTGGTAGTCTACTTTTGGAGCTCAGCATGAGTTCAGTTACTGCAGTATATATTTTAAACACTAGATGGCGCTAGATCCCCGTTATAACGCTCAGTGTAACTAACAGAGTAAACACTAGATGGCGCTGATCCCCGTTATAAACACTAGATGGCGCTAGATCCCCGTTATAATAAACACTAGATGGCGCTAGATCCCCGTTATAATAAACACTAGATGGCGCTAGATCCCCGTTATAATAAACACTAGATGGCGCTAGATCCCCGTTATAAACACTAGATGGCGCTAGATCCCCGTTATAAACACTAGATGGCGCTAGATCCCCATTATAAACACTAGATGGCGCTAGATCCCCGTTATAACGCTCAGTGTAACTAGACGAGACCCAGCCCGGCGCTGCTGCCGGAGTGAGTAGCAGGCTGGTGGATCGGGCATGGGATGAAGCAGAGGCAGCACAGAGGAGCCAACGTTGACAAAACGGTTGAGGAAATCCACGTGGGAAGGAAGGTCAGAACTATGTCTTATTAAAGAGTTGTCGGTGTCATGCATGAACATAAACAAGCTGATGAACCGAGCAACACTTGTGGGGCTAACGTCAGTAGCCTAGCTGCGTGTGTGGCAAAACTTCAGCTAGCTGTCGTTAGCTCTGTAGCATGTTATGAAGTGTGTGGATATTAAGTACATAATGACACCGATTACCCTTGGCTTCGTGTGAGGCTATCCATATAAATTAAACAATACCAATATAATAACAGACACGCTACGTGTGTTTCCCAGCTAAAGCTACGATGCTAGTGTTGCAGACCTAGCCAGTTGTTATTATGGCTGTACTGTACCAGCAGGTACACATGCACGTCATCCAGATACCTGTTGGATTGGACTTTAAATACACCCATAGTCCTGGACTCCATCTGTGGTGTCATGAGCATAATCGCAAACGTTAACATTTGGTTTAAGATATACCAATCCATGTCCAGGATCAGTGAAGGATTCTGACTTAACATTATGAGAAACACCACATCCCCTACAGGGACTCATTAGTCATGACAATGTCTATATAATGGATTGACGAACGCGCAGGATTATGGATTATTAAAGTTTTGCTAGAATCTTGATTTTAAGGCCAGAGCTGTCTACACCCCTGGAGGAGCTGCCTGCAGCACCCCGTCCTCCTCTCCTCTAGTGTGGGCTGGGCAGACCTGAAGTGCTCCTAGTCCTGGCTTCAGCCTTCAGACTGGGCAGACCTGAAGTGCTCCTAGTCCTGGCTTCAGCCTTCAGGCTGGGCAGACCTGAAGTGCTCCTAGTCCTGGCTTCAGCCTTCAGGCTACCATTGATCTGTTCTGGTTCTTCCAGATTCCCTCACAGTGTGCAGTGCTCTAATGCACAGCTCTTCATCCATGGCAAATCTGATCCTGGCAGCTATTCTATTCTTTTGTGCGTATGTATCAGTGCAAATACAATTGGTACACATTCCTATAACAAGACTCACAAATACCTTTCCCTAGGTTAACCTTTTAAAAACATAAGTCATACATGTTTTTTTTTTAAATCCGTTTATTCTTCTTTTTTTTCTTTTTTTTTTTTTTTACATTTCTTCCATGGAACAGTGTGCTAAATATAGGCCTACTTTATTCTGTCAGTTGTGGAGTTTCTATTTCTGTTCGGTAATTCAGTGAAGAAGGAATCCATGTCGGAGGCAACTTGACTAGGCTTGTTTGGATAAGGGACTCCCTCATTCAGACAAAAACAAGTACCGACTTCTTAAAGACAACATCACACTGCACTCCGCTTGTATGTTGTTTCGGTAATGTGACACATTTCTAAGTAAAACAGGATTTCAGGGGCGGGGACTACTCGTAAGAGGTGTGATTTGATCATTCAGGATTTGCATGGAAACGGTGTCATACTTTTTCATATCAGTCACCAAGGCTGTCTTGATTCAAATGTTGACAGTTACCATTCCTTTTCTTGGCTGTTTTCCACATAGTCATGATAGTGCACTAAATTTCGTTTTCCCGGTTGGTGTAATTTATGGCATCCTGACAAATGAAGGCACGAGGCAGCAGACTGTAGTATATATGCATATTCAACAAAGTATGCACAATACGTTTTTTTAATAATCAGCATAATCAGCATGCTGCTACAGCTGAAATAATGTTGTTAGTGGTAGCGGTTAACTTGTCTGCATTGGCAGACTTACTGAACATCCAATAATCATAGCATGTTCCTGCCCCCTCTCATAGAAAGCCTGCATGACAATGCTAACCTAACTGGTTAGCATTTTTTGTCACCTTTATGAACGATCCATTGTAATCCAGAAGGACGCAATCACATTCCTTCCATGTCCTGTCCTGTGCTAAATAATGACCTGTTGGAAATGGGCCCTATGGCTGTCATGTTATGGAAGTAAGATGCACTCTGAATGCCATGTCATGTTCTCCTCCAGCAGGTCTTGTTACTGATCATTTCCTATTCTCTTTATATATATTATCGATGGCTCTCACCGCCTTTCTTTGTGCTGTTGTCTGGTGTAATCCGTTTGTTAAGTATGTATTAGGTGGAACACTGACAGACTTTGAGACTTAAACATTGAGTCTCGTGGAGCCATTATTTGATTTGGGACCGGTTGTTGGTAAGCTAGCACAACACGCCCTTTTCTGAGGTTTATTGGGGACTTTACCCTGATGGACTTTACTCACTAAGCTGTACTGTCTCTTTCTTGCATTGGATGATTGGTTTCTTCTCTCAGTTCTATGTCACACATAATACAGTAAACTGAACGGAGAATAAGCAACCGGCCAAGCTGATAAAACCTATGCTTTGGTTTCCATGCAATTACATAAGATTTAGCATTTTATTGGAAAATGATGTCATAGTGCTTAGTCTGGCCTATTTCACGCTAGGATAAAGAGCTTCATGAACATGGGGTGTTTTCTGCAAGGTTTGACATTTTTTCACTTGACGTTTCAATGCAACCTTTGTGCATTTGATCACGCTGGGACCTGTTAACTGGTTGAGGTGTGGTGGACATTCCCAGATCGGATCTGGCTCACATGGCACTGTGATCAGAATCAGATCTTATTGTAGTGTGGATGTTATCTGCTCACCATATGTGGGCAGATAACCACACCCATGCCTTGAAGTTAAAACCGCTATGCATACTACCATGAAAAAGAAGTAGCACATGAGGAGGTAATGCATGAGCAGACTTCTTGGTTGCACACCACAGTATAGCAAGTATACGATGCTATACTATACTATATATGTCAAATTCATTCATTCGCCATTTGGCACCAAAATGACATTCATTTCTGCATGTATCAAACTAACTTTAACCGTCAAAACATTGTGTGTGTATTGTGGCCCCACAAATTGATAACAGAACAGAACAGAGCTAGGGATGCACCGATATATCAAAATGTGTAATATCTGTATAGATGGCGTGAAAATTATATGAAATATGACATCCCATGTGGCTGTGTTTTATGCAAAAACAACTACTGTTGATGACGTCATGACGGGATGACACAATGAATTGGTATTGACCTAAAGTAGCCCCTGTTTATCAATGTGCACCCCTACCCAGGCTTTTCAAGCGACAGCATTTTCAGTTGAAAAGTATTTTAAATGACTGGCGGGAATGACAACTCCAATCACAGATCCAATCTCAGATCCGACCACAGATTTCACCATCCATGTGTCCCCAGTCTGGACGCGGTCTGTCTGGCGGATCCGATCACAAAGCCTTTGTTTCTCTTCATCTGTTGCGATCGCCTAATTAAACCACGGGCACGCGCGTGAATAGATGGACTTCCCAGGATCCAGTGTAAAGAATAAATTAACATTGTAGAGCCCTCTGTCACTGTCCCATGATTATCCATCATGGTGTTTATGTGCGTTAAGTCCACTATATTAGGTGTGTGTGTGTGTGTGTGTGTGTGTGTGTGTGTGTGTGTGTGTGTGTGTGTGTGTGTGTGTGTGTGTGTGTGTGTGTGTGTGTGTGCATGTCCTACTACATGTTCGGGATGAGTCACATTATATTCAGGGGCTGACCATGGTGCTCCAGTCCCTCGGTGGAGGCACAACAAGCGGCCCTTTTGTCCGGGCTCCTGCCCTGTCCACCCACACAGCGCTCATAATGTCGCGGGGAGAAAGAGGGCCTTTATCTCACGCCTGCCGTGCCCCCATCTCACTCGCATATTTCAGATTCAGCCCCCAAAAATGACGGGCAGCTTAAACAGGCCCGAAGCAACAATATGCACACAGTAGTAGCCAGCGGCCCACCCACGGAGGCCTGAGACGCACCCATGCACAAGAGCACGCATCCACGCTACGCGTTTAATCATTTACCGCGCTGTGGCTGTGCAGGGTAGCAGCACCTCGGGTGGGGAGGGTTATCTCCCCACAGCCCACACAAGGTTAAATATTACTCAGCCGGTGTTTGCACTGTCACTCCTGTGTCTTCTGTTTTATTATTCCAGTTTGTGTTTTTTCTTCTTTTTTTTTGAAGGCCACACTCAAGTTGTCTTCAAGGAGGGAGGGGCTTACAGGGGGCTTGCCAAATGGGACGAAAGAGAGCGAGAGAGGGAGGGAAATGTAGAGAGAGAGAGAGGGGGGGGGGGGGGAGAGAGAGAGAGAATAAAGGGGGGG
>OOFB01020788.1:9620-16379 GCA_900323305.1 Trachyrincus murrayi
CCTTGCTTACTGTATTCAAATGTACGCGATTACATGATATTTTCCCACTTGAACGGGACTGGATGGGAACAACGACCCCTGGACGCAGATGTCACACCAGCCGGCCCCCTGCTCCCATACCAGCCCCCGGATGACAGCGGTGCCGGTGAAAGAAGGGGCCCAGTGTTTACAGTGACGCGGTGTATATACTAAAAGTCAGTGTTTGCACTTAGATTTCAACATCTTAATTGCAGGAGTCATTTATCTCTCCCCTGCAGTTTACATGTCAAGGGAAGCTACGCTGTTATAAACACTGCTGGTACGAGGGTCCGACGGCCAGGACGCTGGCTGACGTGTGTGTGTGTGTGTGTGTGTGTGTGTGTGTGTGTGCGTGCGTTACCACGTGAAACACGTCAGCCCTGCCTGGTTGCAGTTGATGGGCTCATCCTGCCGGGAACAGCGCTGCTGGCAACACGTCTTCCTGTTTGTAAAGCTGCCATCTTACACATGGAGAACATGATGGATCGACCAGCGTCCCGGGGTTTATTTTAATTGTACGTTTTGTGGTGTTATTCAGATTCCAATTCAATCCCCGTCATACTTCCTCTCCACCCCACACAACGTCGCCATCAACAACGAACCCAAGACCCCAGCTTACTGTAATCGTTGAATTACAATTACGTAGAATTACATTTAATTGCATATTGATGATGTTTTCGCTGTAAGCATTTCATTGTGCAGAATGGCCACATGTTGCACTGCACAACACCCAGGTATGAATTGAACTAAACAATATTCACCACTAAGGGCTCTGCAATATGTTCCGGAACGATGATGGAATGTGTTTCAGCTAAAAACATGTTTGTACATGTACATTAGCATAAGTCCCCGAAGAAACATCACATGAGTCTGTTTGCATTACTACCATGTAAACACACACACACACACACACACACACACACACACACACACACTATCCTATCTGGCTGCTGTTTGCAGGTAGCTCTAAACACGGAGCATTCCTGGCTAATGGGGACAGTAATTCATCCTTTGAAAAGACACCGACGTGTAGCGGGTTCCCCTGAATCTGGAGACCCATCTGCTGTGGATCTAGCAGGAAATGTGCATTGGACTCTCCACCAGGCTTGATGGAGGTTGTAGCTGCTGCTGTGTGCGTGTGTGTGTGTGTGTGTGTGTGTCCAAACTAGATTCTCCTCCATATGCAGTTAAAGCTGTACTATAGAGAAACATTAGCAGCCTGTGTGTGTGTGTGTGTGTGTGTGTTTGTGTGTGTGTGTGCGTGTGAGTGTAACAGCACTAGACAATGCTACACTCTTTCCCCTCTGAACCGAGTGGGCCAGCCCTTGTGAAATCACTTCCTCTGTTAGCACTAACATACATGCTTCCTCCCTGCCCTGAGAGGCAACATAGAGCCGCTTTTATAAAACATGTCAGCTGGGTGTTTTAGGAGCCAGTCGCTGATGCCGAGGTGCGAAGAGAACCCTGGGTCCGACCTTGATTCAAACCAGATCCACGTCCCGACCCGGGTGATTCTGCAATGATGTAATGCCAGCGCCATTTTAATTTGAGCGGCCTTATCTTTAATTAATCACTAAACACATGCATGGAAGAGATTATTCATAACTGGCTGCAGTTGGGAATGTGGCAGAGACAGCCAGCTCTGATCTGGCCTTCATATACAATCACTCCCATCACGCTGAAGTACAACAGACACATGCCTCAATGCTACTTTAACACTAATTAAAGGAAAATAATCGTTCTCTTCCCTCAAAAGAAGACCGTAGATCGAAAAGCTTTTGGTTGGTCTCTGGCTAAGGCACAAGGCCTTCTCGATGGTCCGACTGAAAACATCACGAGCGGGGCTAGAAAATAATAATACAAAACACTTGGGAATTTTTTTTTTTTTACAGCCGATGCAGTTTAAAGTGGATTGACGCATGTTATCAGAGAAAACAATAATTGCACAGCTGCGTTTCACATGTTGCTGGGCTGCTGCCATCCAGATTACCAACATATAAGGGGAAGTGGAGCGGTCGGATGTTACTCTGTTCGGCTACAGTTTAATTCACTAAAAGTAAAAGTTTGTCGACACGGGTTCAGACTCCAGAGCACCTCGTGCTCATGGTGAGCAGACACACACATGGTGCACACACTGTAGGTTCTGATACGAGCCGAATCAGGATGAGTACATCATATATGTACCTTGTGATTTACCCAGAGCACATAAATTGTTCAGTACTTGCTCCGGCAAGGAGGGTGTTTTATGGCGCTGTAAAATTAGACGTGCGTTTATGGATCCAACAGCATGAGCCACTACCGTTTCTTCCACTTGAAATTGATTAAGCGCTTCAGTGTTGCCAAGCTGGTCTGCATTAGTACACACGCGTGTGCACACGCGGACGCGCACACGAGTTTGTGTGCATTTCTGAAGATGCTCATTTTTATCTGTGAAAATGAGGGTGCTTGGCAGTGCACTTTGAAGTTGATTACAAATTGTTTACAGCAATTATTGAATTCTGACAAATGTTTAAAGCAGACAGATTACATATCAAGGCTGCAGCCATCTTGGGATAGAGCATGGAAATTTTCCTAAACAAAGTCAGGGGAATGATGGCCATATTTGATTAGGTTAACGTGGGCTACAGGTTTAGCAGACAGGCTGAACAAACATGTAACCGGATAGCGAAAACAGTAGGGTCTCTCTCCTTGACGTTTGTCTTGACCTTAAACAACATTTTGTTCTAATTCAGACTCGCTTCCAACAAACAAAAGGCACAGAGTGAAACGTAATACACAGGCCTGCTGCTGGAAGCTCCCGCGTAATGGAATTAAAAACTTATGTCCAAATCACAAGTCTTTCAAAGGGGAGGGGAGAGAGAATAACAGAGCCACTTGGAACGGCCCGGGAGCCACCCAAGACATCAGGACTATAACCGCCTTCTCGTGAGATAGTGTCCAAATACATCATAAAATAATTAGAATAATCCTTCCTACATCAGCTAATTCTTCCTCCTCAGTGAACGAGCAGGGGGCCCGTGTTTATAATACAGAATTTCACCTCGATTCAAAGTGCCCAGTTTATTTATACTAAATGACATATGGGTCTTTTCCTCCTATTTCCATCTTTATTTATCGAGGAAATCACACAGAAGGAGCGAAGACATATCACACCGTATTATACCCAAACCGGCAATGTTCTGGATGGTCGGGTAGGAGGTGGAGGGAGCAGGCAAGAAAGAAAGAAATAACATGGAAGCACTGAAATGAGACTGTTGGCAGGACTGAGGTCGTATTCTTGGACATCTGAAATGTGTCACTAAACACGCAAGTAGCTACGAGTAACCAGTGTAGACTGGAAGTCAGGGACTAACATACTTTGAGACACGCATGACAGTGTTTCACCATACTGGTTCTGAGCAGCCTCGTCTGGAGGCCTTCACAGAGGGTCTGGGAGACCAGTGTCTCCATGGTTCCTGTGTTCTGGTTGGCATCTTGTTTCAACATGGGGAACGAGTCAGTGTGTGAAGCTTCCCATTGTTTCTCTTTTAGAGTAGAATAAGAAATTCGAGAAATGCGATTTCCAAAAGAACATTTGACTTTTGTAGGGTAGTCATTGATTGGCCGTCGAAGTGAACTTCCAGCTAGATTCAAGCTCGTCAATTATGATTACGTGAAGAAGCCGTAAGCGTACACTTTAACTAATAAACAAACAATAACCTGCCTCAAGTAAAGCGCCACACGACTTACTCCATCTTCCACAATGTGTTCCCTACTAACCCCCTCTCTCCCTCCCTCTCCCTCCATGTCCCACTGTGTGCCAACCTACACGGAGCCACACTAATCAGACTCTGGGACGAGTGGGGGAGAGGAGGAGGAAGATGATGATGATGAAGAGGAGGAGGGGAGGAAGGCACCCTTCGGCAGGGCTTCTAACAGACCACAGCTCCATGCAGGCAGCGCTGGGAAAACATGGCATGGCAGCACACAAACACCCCCCCCCCATATCCCTCCCGTTGCACCCCAGGGGGCGCTTGTGTGCAAATGGGGAAAAAAAAGTCAAATGAAAACCGATACAAAAGCAAAAGCAAGGAACAGCAGGGGCCCAATCTGAAGAGGACAATAAGAGAGGCCAGTGTTTCACTGAGGATGGGAGTGGACCTTATTGGTTCTATTACAACACGCCGACAGGATGATGTGAGTTTGCTTTTTGCCACATGTACGCAAACAGACACGCACACACGCACACGCACGCACACACACACACACACACACACACACACACACACACGTACACAAACACACACACACACACACACACACACACACACACGCACTCTGCTTCTGAGGGATTCTATAACCCACACATGCTTTTAAACAAACGAAGATCCTGGGGGCAGGTTTCCAGGGGAGGCGGGGGGCTACAGTGCTTCTGTTGAAATGGCGTGCAGTGCAGTGGCCCAGGTGCAAGTCATTACAGAGGGAGGGGGCACACATCAAACCAGGCTGCGCTCGGCCAAGTCATTTGCCATAGCCGCTGCTGGCAGGAGGGAGGAGCACAAAGACGGAGGTAAGAAAAGACATGAAGAGGGTTGCTCAATATGATCCCACAGCCAGGCTAACGGGTAAAGAGGAGAGAGAGAGAGTCAGACAGAGGGAGAACGCTGAGGAAGATGAGATGGGAGGCAGGATACAGGGAGTCATTGGTAAACAACAAGGCTCAACTATTTCAGATATTCAGGGTCATTCTGAAAATAAAATGTATGTCTTAAACGCACGTCTGCACACCATGAACACGTCCATCGTTTCATGCATAACCTCATCATGTACTGTATATCTTGGCATGTGTTCCGTATAATGTGTGTGTGTGTTGTGTGTGTGTGCGTGCGTGTGTGCCTGTGTATGTGTTGTGTGTGTGTGTGTGCGTGCATGGCGTGCGTGCGTATGTGTTGTGTGTGTGTGTGCGTGTGTATGTGTTGTGTGTGTGTGTGTGTGTGTGTGCGTGCGTATGTGTTGTGTGTGTGTGTGTGCGTGTGTATGTGTTGTGTGTGTGTGTGTGTGCGTGTGTGCGCGCGTGCGTGAGTCGCATCACAGTGTGACAGTTTAGCAGACGTCAGTGGTTCAACATGTGTCTGTCAGATCTCTCCTCCAGCCTGAGAACACCAGGCCGCGGCCCCCCCCCCGGAGGCCCCCTCTGAGGGGGACTTTCAACACACGCCAGAGTATCAATTCATTACGGAGCCACGCATGATCTTCACACCCTCTTTTCAAGACGTGGCCTCCGCTTTTGAAAGAGCTGCAAATGGCACGGGTCATACGTGAGTGGAGGAGATGGAAAGAATATTAAGGGCAGGGTGTGTGTGTGTGTGTGTGTGTGTGTGTGTGTGTCTCTGTGTGCGTGTGTCTCTGTGTTTGTGTGTATGTGTGTGGTGTGTCTCTGTGTGCGTGTGTCTCTGTGTTTGTGTGTATGTGTGTGTGTGTGTGTGCATGTTCGATAGTACAATGACAGGGGTGAGTGTGTGTGTGTGTGAGTGTGTGTGAGAGTGTGTGTGTCTGTTCAGTGGGCTTCAAGGGGAGAAGAAAGGGGACCACCACAGTAGAGGTGTCTACATCAGGGCTTCACATTTCACATGCGGTTCTCGCCAACCTGCAGCTGAGGCAACGTGACTGAGACACATTCTGTAACACATGCACACATATGATCACACACACACACAAGCTCACACATGCACATACGAGATTCTGGCAGGACCATTAAGTGCTTGTGCAGAGGGAGGCATTAAGCACAGCCCTTCTACACACAGCGGACACGCAGGCAGGTAGGGGCAGATGTGGAGCACACACACACACACACACACACACACACACACAGTTGCTCGGACAAAATACTTGTCCATACAAAAGCATGCAACTAATTAAAATGTTTGTCTGTGTAGAACAGACAGAGAAAAGCTAACAGAATAGCGGATTGAATCTAACTGCATTAGCGAGCGCTGCACTGAAAACACCACAAGTATGGTATCAGACTAAAACTAGTTTCTCTCTGACGTTTTAAACCTTCTCATCATGAATCATTTGTAGTAAAACTGGGTATCATGATATTTTAATACCATTCAATGACGATAAACGCTAATATTGAATTATTGCCCACACCGTGACGGGCGGCTTACGTCATCTTCCACTTAACCCCTGACCGAACAAACCCAATACAGCCCCGGTACTGTCAGTAACTACGGTAACCATCAGCAGTCCGTGTTGTGTCCAGTCTCTGGCCGACCACGCTGCGATGTCAGAGCCGTCCTGACAGCCCGGCGACGGTCTGAGACGAAGCACCACCGCAGGACGCTGTAGCGTCAACATGTCCCGGAGACGGAGGACAAAACACTGGAGCGGGCCAGGATGGTGTCAAACACACGCACGCACACACAGACACACACGCAGACACACACGCACACACACACACATTCAATATCACCATCTGTAATTATGAATGAAAACATGACCACACACACACACACACACACACACACACACACTCACACCCCCCACACACCCCCCCCTCTCTCTCACACACACACACACACCCCTCTCTCTCTCACACACACACACCCCCCTCTCTCCCACACACCCACCCACACCCCCACCCCCCCCTCCCTCACCCCCACCCCCCCCCCCCTCACACACACACACACACACACACACACAGACAGACACAGACACACACACTCTCCTCTCTCTCACAGACACACACACACGCACTCC
>OOFB01020803.1:10227-23263 GCA_900323305.1 Trachyrincus murrayi
GGAGCCAACGTACCTCCAAGTTCCTCTGGATGTCCTCGGTGGGGGACTCTGTTTCCCGGATCACCACCGCCTTGGTTACCAACATGTCTGGATGCTGCTGCTTAGCCTCCTGAATGGCCATGGCCAGAGCCTGGGCGCACACACACACACACACATAAACACACACACACACACACACACACACACACACACACACATACACACACACACACACACACACACACACACACACACACACACACACACACACACACGCACACACACACACAAACACACACACACACACATACACACACGGACACGCACACACACACACACACACACACATACACACGTACACACACACACACGCACATACACGCACATACACACAAAATGATTACATCGATCAAGCGGCTCTTACAACACCAAAACGCTCTCAGGGAGTGGGAAACAACCAATAAGACGGTGGTGGTTGAATGGAAGAGACGGACTATGTGTCAGGTGAGAGTAAAGTCTCAGGGAACAGAGCAAATCAAAAGTAGCGTCCGCCTGGCCCATACATTACTCTCCTGGGTTCAAATAGAAGAAGAGGTTCACACGTGGGTCCCTTGTTAAAATGTCCTGCTCGGATTTTGTCCTTTGTCTGTTTTGGCTTTTTCAGCTGGGATGGGCGCCATTTAAATAAAGGCCTGTGAAGCCCTATGGAATTTTAATTGTGACAAGGCTTTAGGCAAGTCAAATTAATTTGACTTAACCGTCAGCCTACTTTTTGGTACAATTTGATATGTAGATTCTAAATTGGTATGTTGACTTCATCAGTTCATCAACGCTCTGTGTAGACCGGAATCAGTGACAAAACCCTACCCGTGGTGTGCAACACAATCAAAATGGTGTCCATTGTCCAAAAGTCATCAACGCTGTTTAATGAATGTACTACAATTTTCCAAATCGACTAACAGTGAATTCAGATACATGTCTTTAAGCAGCAGGTAAGGGGCTACGCATCCTCCATGTCTACAGGTACACTGCAGACATGGAGGATGGAACCCGGTTTACCTTTCAGCTAGGAGTCAAACAGCCTAACCACGAACCACTACTCTCTAAATTACCCAACATAAGGACAACATAAAGATCAGTGAATAAGGTTTGAGAGGTGTGTTCCTTTTTACCTGATGTTGGTCTACGTCATCGTCTCCGGTTATAATGATCCTCTTCTCGATTCTGGTCTCGGAGTAGCCTCCTTTCACAGTCTGGAAGACAGCATTTACATTACATTCGGCCTTCCAGGAACAGCGCTCAGTCAGTCCCCTTATAATTGAATCACAATAACCACTCGACTGCAGATCTTCCATTATGCTAGTCAATGGACTTTTAATTCCAACTAAATCCAATAGAGGGGACCGAAGATGACGCATTAAATTATTGGACAATTATTGAAAACATAACTGCTTCAATACACAACAATGCCGTAGCAAGTTTTGCTGTACATTTTTCTAATGTTATTACGTATACATTTGACACAATAAAAACAAACCAATATCCAGTCGACTGATTCAAACTGTAAAACGGCTATATATATATAACATGTATAACTTTGAGGGAGATGCCGATGTGTACGAGTTAAGTCCAGTTGTGAGACCACAGACGTGGGTTGGTGACCGTTACCTTGGTAACTTGAGTGGTGGTCGCCGAGGTCACGTTGTCAGCGGTGACGGTCAGAGGAGAAACAATGGCCTCTCTCCCCAGGGGTCCTTCTTTTACCTGAAGGACAGGTGAATAGAGTCACACAACTAGCACAACACATAGACACATACACGTACACACACACACACACACACACACACACGCATGCACGCTTGAATACAAACACACGCATACACACACACACACACACACTCAAATACACAGACACACATACACACACACACACTCTTGCACTCTGAAATACACACAAACACACATTCTGCAATACAATCCCACACACACACACACACTGCAGTTTAGCAGAACTGTGAAAAAAGGGCCTGTGACAGGCGGCAGCAGACACACGCTGAGCAATAACAAACAGAAACTATTTTAGCCAGTGGTTCCTGTGAGCCCTATAATCACATGCATGGACAACAATGCTGGCATATTAAGCTTTGACATTTCTCATGCGCCATTCATCCAGTGGGCTGTTTGGTGCAGATTACAGTCAGGACACAGGCGAGGAAGCAATCTGCCAACCATTGAGCTCTGACAGAGGAGGGGGAAATGGAACAGCAGCAACTGCCATTTTGCAGAGTACGATTCTCATGTAAATATACGCACCGGGGAGCCATTTTGTTTTGAGATTACAGGGGCCTCCTTGCGGCTGGCCATTCTGGAGTTCTGAGGAGAAAAATAGAGAGAGAGAGAATTATATTTGAATCACACAATTTCATGGAGAAAATACGTAACACGTAAAGTAATTATAAAGATGTATTTTCGTGTGAAACGTGTGACCAAATTTGGGAAGCAGGCGTAGAGATAATCACACTGCGAGATTACATCGCAAAGGCAGATAAGGGATCGTATCAGGAACAGGACACACAATAGGAACATGTCAATTAGCTTTGCTCATTGTGAGGTGAGGAAGTCAGGCCGGTGGGATAGCATGACCACTTGCAATGCCACATTTTATATATTAAAGGGCAGAAGCACACTATCTTTCTTTAATATATATTCTTTTAACTGGAAGCTGTGCCATAATAATGCAGACAACCTTGGTTCCAGGAAATATTGCTATGACTAATGCATCAAGCGTTCCACAATGCATTGGACATACTTGTGTGCTAATTTGTGTGGCATAAATTACAATAAGACATTTTGCTTTATTTATTTGCAGCACATGCAGACAATATGGGATTTTGGTAATTCAGCAATGTAGGCCTAATTAACAACTAAGCTACATCTGTTGGCAGTTTACACAATGCCTCCTTTCAAAAATCCACAAAAGCAGCATTTCAATGCTAAACAGCGCGACACAATTAAAACTCTGAGCCCCTAAAGTGAGAGCCTCACTCTGACATGCAGACAAACAGGGAAAAAACGAGCCAAGCCTTTGTTCCTATTGAGTAAAACCATCGAGGGACACGTACCACGTCTCCCTCTGGTGGTGAAGCTGGGTCAGTGCAGGAGACCATTGTCTCCATACAGTTGACGTCATCCTCTGTTTGCTGCAGATACATACACAGACGCTACGGTGGATCACTCCGTGACTTTTATTTATATCTCCCCACGTTTTAATTTTCGACTCAACTCTGAGCTCATACATCAAAGACTCTCTCAAGATTATTGTCACAGTTCATCTGTGGTCTTCGCTCAAAGGCAATAATTACATTTTAATAAGGCACCTGTGGGCCAGCCTCAGAGAACATCCCGCCTCTGGAGATGAATGAAAGTTCCCGCTTTCATAATCCTCATTAATTTCCTGTCAAGACCTTAATTACTCCATAACGACGCCGTCGTGTCATTCATGTCCGGTCAAAGTGGCTTTAATGTCATTGAATTCCAAAGAATATCCTTGGTCTAATTGAGAGTCAATATTGAGGCTCTGGAAATATCCTGGATGTTTCCATTAAGAGTGATTATTCAATTACTTCTTGTCTTAGATATATCGGCAAAGAAAAATACACTACTTAACTCCTCAAGCAAGGACAGGAAAAGTTTTGCTGTCCCAAGATAACATATCTGACAGTCTTTTAGATATGCAGGCTTAAAGGGCAGCCTGGTCTGGGCGGTATTGTATAGATAGATCCAGCTATACAGCCTACCCTAGCCTCGACTGTACCAACCGGTAGGCAGATCTATCATACATCTGAGTGGACACTCCCACATGTGATGTCACTATAGGGCAGATGTTTAAAATGGTTTCCAATGGCTACATCACAACATCACACCTGGTGGTAAAAAAGGGGTGCTTCAGTTAAAATAGTGGAGACAGCAGGTGTACCGGGCACTACCCCTACCTGAGGTGAGATGGGCATGCCGTGGGAGGGGGTCTCCGAGCCGTTGGTGTGGGTGTCCGCCTTAGAGCCGGCCTGCCTCAACATGTGGGCCATGTTGATGGCGCTGGCGTCTTTCTTTGCCACGGGGGGCTAGGTGAGAGGCAAACAGACGTGGTCAACAACCCACTCTTTGTCTGGAGGTGCGCTTGTTCATAAGGTAGAGGTCTAAGGCTTGAGAGACACAATACATGATGTAAACATTGCACAGTACAGTGTTTGTAATGCTATGGTTATTGTATTCGTGACTTCTTTTGCATATATTTGCCATGTCATCGTAGTTCATACTCAAGCACACAAGTGATGATGGGTCAAAGGGGTCAAATGTGAAAGAATAAAAATCTAACTCATTTAAACCCATTGATAAATGAATCTAACTAAAACTATTACATACAAAAACAAGTATGGAGCAGAAGAAGGTCAGAAAAAAGAACTAAAGAAACAAATAACAAAGAACAAATCCAAAGTGAAGAAACCAAAAATAAAATGAGGCAGGTGGCAGATGGCGGGGCCAATCCAGGCGGGAGTAGGGTGGGGGGGGTGGTGGTGGTGGTGGTGGTGGTGGGGGCGATGATGGAGCAGGGGTAGCATGAACCCTGTTGATCTTTCTACCTCGTGGTGATGCAACCGCCCTTCCGGGAGTTTCTCCTCCACGGGGGACCTGTCGTGGGAGCCCATGAGCCGGGCCGAGTAGAAGCGGGAGGTCTCCTCGAAGTCCGGTCGCCCCACCTCGGGCAGCTGCTGCTCGGGCCCCAGCTGGGACATGCCCCGGGCGAACTCCTCTACGCCCGAGTGGAGGTCCGTGAGGACGGTGAAGTCCACCTCCGCCTCCAGGCTTGAGGTGGAGCTGACCGTCATGCTGGAGCACTTTCGCTCGATGCCCAGCTGGGGCTCCCGCATGGAGGCCAGCGTGTCCCGCTCCAGGTCCTCCTCGGGGGTCAGGGCGGGCTGGGTGGTGGTGGGTCTCTTGTCCCCCAGCTCCCTCTGATGCGGGTACAACGGGGAGGGAGAGAGGGAATAAGAGTGGGGGAACGGCCAGGCTAAAGTCAACACGCTGGCGGTCAGACGGGGTGCATGGGGATGGGGGTGGTGGATGCCGGACGTTGTCCATGTGGTCCAATTATGGGCGCGTGTCGTGCGTCGCACATTCACGGAGGATTCAAAATGGATCGCATGCAGTAGTGCACCAGTGAGAGTGACTACACCGGGTGAAGTCAATAGACTTTGGTCTTGCAGTCATGCAGTCATAAATGAACAGACGTATCGGATGATGAAGATGTGGAATAACACCGGACGATGGTGAACAGAGCGGACGATGGGTTTCCGTAGTCCGAGTCCAAAGACCAGTGAAAACATTCCACCCACGAGTGAAAACGTTTCACCAATGAAGAGGATGAAGAGGTGTCATACTTTAGACCACAGACCACATAGTGTCTGTGAGCATGCAGTTCACAGAAGACAAGACTTGGGGTCGTCTTGAGACAGTACAGAATGAGACAGCAACATTGTTTTGGGGAAATGTGTTAAATGTAATAAATAAATGAATAACCTTGATGTCTGCAAAAGGCTGGTCGTAAATGGCAGGAGAAGAGACGGGTTCCTGCAGAGGGAAGAAGACAAACAAGCGAGGGGAATTGCCGGGTTAGCGCAAGAAAATCTAAATGAAATCCTAATAAAACTAGAGCATACTGAACCCATCATGGTTTATGTCTGAGCATGTATGTATCGTATTCTCATGAGGTGAAATGCTAAACAACATGGCTCCGTTCCACTGCGTTTGGGCCACAGTTGGAGTGATGTCACGTCGATATGACAATCACAATTGATTGCCAAAGATGTCTTGATTGTCAAAGATGTCTGCCATGGAATTCTATCAATTGGAATACAGTTGGTTGATTGCTTCTGGTGGTCCAGTTTGAAAGCATCTTAAAATGACCTGCCACTATACTAAATGCACTGAAAGGATCGGTCTAGATTCAAACTGAATGCGGTTTAGGTTTCATTTTGGACTCATACATACATACATACATTTCAAGCTCTAGTTAACAGCAACATAGTATTTCAGTTGATTCCGGTCACGTAAGGGGTCAGAAAAGAGGTGAGGTTGTTGCAACAAATACAAAAATCCATCTATAGCCAATTGGAAATTGAAAGGACACCATTGTGCGTCCTGAAAAGGCTTTCAGGAGAGCGCAAGGCACCTGTTGACCAAATCACTGTCAAAAGTGTGTCAAACTTTAAGCACTTTGTCATCCCAACAAAGTCACATTCAAAGGCCTTAAACAACCTTGCCTGATTGCTTGATCTGTAAGTACAAGGTATTATCAAGGCTCTTTTCAAAGCACATTCAATCAAATTGACTGCAATCAAAATTGCAAGTGCTTCAACATGACTGACAGATCCCAAAGTGTTTTTTTCCAGGGTCCCGATAGGCTTTGTCACTCGCTTGCTAGCGACGCCGCTACACCCAACACCTCTTCTCATGGCCTGCTTTCATTTCAACAGCTGTGACAACAAATGAATAGGGGCAGGGGGGGGGAGATGATGAAAGCTGTCGAATGGATCCAGTCCCTTTTCTGTTCCACCGGGGGAGCCAAGTCTGCGTAGGCCCTTAATGATGGCAACAGTGGAAGGGAAGCAAGCATGCGGGGCGCAGGCAGCCTGGTCCGGGTGGTGTTGTCAGGCGGCTCGTCCCCCGCGTGTCTTTTCAGCGGTCGGAGGACGCCAAGCTAGGTGCCAGGCCTGACAGCATCTCATGCTCATGAGGAGGTGGGGAGAATGATGTTGATATTATTTTCTAATTCTTTAATTCTTCTTTTCTTTTTTGTATTTAGTCATGGTGTATTTTTTAGCTCTCTGCAGATAAATGATATATATACTCAGGTTTGCTGCTTATGTGACGTGATGGTAATTTGTAGAATAAAATAATGTGACCTTGACCTTTTTCCTCAAGGTAGTGTTGATCTTTCTATTTATTTTTGGATTAAAATAGAGGATATGGATGATATCCGATGACTCTTTTTTTTTTTTTTTTGAACCGCGCAACAAAATATTTAAAAAAAATGTAATTTAGAGATATGGGAATAAAACCAAACAACAAACCAACCACTGAAATGCGACATCTCTGTTCATGTATCTGTTTCCAGCTGGTTCTCACAGCCAGCGCTGGGGCTCTGTGGATCAGCCAGATGTTGTGGGGCGTGTGGCGGGTGGGTGTCGACCAAAGAGAGGATTCACTATATTGCGCTTTAACAGGCAAACGCTCAAATGATTTTTCACGGACGCCAAACCAGCACCTCCTCCCCACCTCCCAACCACATACAGCCAGATACATAAAGGTGACGTGAGTGGTGGTATGAGTTTCAAAGTCACGGAAAACGGATACAAAATAAAGAAACAAAGGCACGAAAATGGGGGTGCGAGTACGTCGGAAGCTCATGCCATGCTCTTATTTCCAATGACTTAACAGGAGACGCCGGGCAGAGTTACCGAGTGTCGCTTCTTGGCCGTGTCCAGGCAGGGCTCCCTGCTGGCATTTCGGCTGTTGCGCAGAATCAGCCCAGACTCCTTGGCCTTCTGCGTCTTCACCGGCGGGGCCGGCGGTGCCATTTTGGTGAGCGCCGAGCCCTTTATGTTGAACAGGTGACTCCCTACAGGCTCTGCTCTTGCCGCGTGGCAGCTCTCGTCAAATCGCAACGAGTGTGTCTCCGATTTAACCGCAGCCTCGAGGTCTTCGCAAAAGGCCGACGGGAGGGTGGAGGCGTCGGCCCAGTGGAGGTCTGAGGAATCTTCGGGCGCGCCGACGGACCAGCGGTACTCTGTTCTGGCTAGCCGCAAGGACTCCATCTGCCCTGCTTTGTCAGTCTCATCCTTGGCGGCCACACTCTTTGACCTCTCCGGCTTCAGAGGAACAATTCTGGTTATTTCCGACTGGTGGCTCCCCGACAGTCGATGGAAGGACCTCCTCTGAACCTTGTCCCCGATAAGCCCCTCAATATCCTCTCCCCCTGAGCTGCTGATCTTACGCTCGTGGGTCCTGACTTGCCTGAGTTTCACCTCCGCCAGCTCCTTGCTGTCAATTAGGCTCTTGCCTCGCGACGAGGGGTTCCTGATGGTTACGTCCTTCATCTCTGCCAGTGAGTCATATCCTGCCATCCCAGGTCCATTGACTGAGGCCGGGTCTGTATCTCTAGGTTCAGTCTGACCCGCTTGGCTTTTAAAAACGCCTGTTCCCTGGGCAGAGACATCACTCTGACTATCCCCTGACGATACGTCCACCGCTTGCTTGCCATCTCCAAACACTCCGACTGCTGGATTCGTTCCCGGCACTTTCTCGCCATCTTTCACTGCGACTGGCGGCGATGCACCAGGGCGGTTCCCTGATTCCAACTTCTTTTCCTGTTTGTCTTCCCAGTCGGAGCCCCCCGAGCTGTCCTCCTCCCCGTCGTTGGAGCCTTCTCCTTCCTTGTCGTACACCAGCTCTCCGGGCGTCCCCAGGTTCAGACTCTGAGGCCTGCTCCTCGTTCTCTGTTCAGGAGGAGCCGCTCGCTCCTTTCCTTTGCCTGCGCCTGGGGCCGTGCCGGCGTCCGCCTCCGGGCTGGAAACAACTACAGACGGTTTGCCTTGAGCGTCGTCACGAGATGCCTCGAGATCCTCCAACAGACGCGGTGGCGGGAAGTCACCCCGGCTCGACGGCCGAGGCTCAGAACACACCGGGTCGTCGACGATTGGTCTCAACGACGACAGTGATGACGTGAACTCATCTTGAACGCAGCTTTTCAACACAGAGCCGTCGTCTTGTATCCCGTCACCGTGTGTCTCTACGTCGCTAATTTCTACCTCTTGCTCCGGTTCTTTCTTTGCCCCCAGCCTGGAATCGACGGTTAATGAAGGCGAAGTGGGAGCTTTGTTGCTTCCCTCTTTGCTCCAGTCAGGGTCTTCCTGATAAGCGTCTTGCTTTTCAACCAATACCCACTCCTCAGTGCCCTACATGTTGGTATAGATTAGACATAGTTAGACTGTGCCGGGCACTTCTACACATGTCCACAATCACTGCAGCCACATGAAAAACAAAAAGGGTACAGAGGGTGTAACACATACATGCTTAAGGTTTACGGGGAAACACAAGAAGATAAACGAATTAGGAAATAACGAAGGCTGATTGTAAAATATGCAATCACCCTCTGATAGATAGTGAGGGATTGATTGCATATCACCATAAGATTACATTACTGGGACACAATGTGTACTAGACATCACAGATGTGGAGGAGTTCTGTATCAAGCAGGAGAGAAAGAGAGTAGAAAATGTGCAACCTCAGGGGAAGGGACCAGAGTCTTCTGGACGAAACCTTCCACAGATAGGAGGTCTGCGTGAGCCGCCCCTCCAGCTTGGCCGACAGGCTGAGTGTCGGCACGCAGAGGACAGGATAGGAAAAGAGAGATTATTGTTAAAGAGAGAAGGCGGAGGAAAGATACGTTGCTAAAAGAGTATACATTAGTGGAGACCCATAATATCACTGTTTCATGCAAACGGGTTAATGTAAGATCGAGGAAAAGACAAAGATGGGGCGATAAGATAAACAAAGACACAACCCTTTCAAAAATATGAATTGAAATGAAAAACACAGCTCCGCACCGAACCTGACGGCAAACAAATCCAGAATAATCAAATCGTTCCTTATTTACAATGCAAATATGCATCTCCCGAAAAAGTACATCAAACGAAAATGAATTCCCTCTGAAAGTCTGGGACGGCACGCCGGAAGTTGCCCAGCATAATGAGATTCTTCAAACGCCACAGAAACGCAAATCAAACAACGAAAAGATCCATCACCCCTTCCTTCCTTCTATCCTACCCCCCCCCCCAAAATAACATGACAGCTTACACCTTGTGAAGCAGATAGTGTTTGACATCCCACTGCAGCTGAACCAATTGAAGCAGACAGTGGATGAAAGACTTCCATCGCAAACATAACAACACCACCGGTGGCAGCATGCGACCGGCTGAGATGTTCATAGTTAGTTCAGTCTATATTTCGGGATCATCGCACATACGTAAACCAAAAGCTTGAGGAACTCAAAGGAAGCCTATTGGTGCTGAGTAATTAAGAAAAAGAACAAACATTTGATTACGCTTGAATTCCTGAATAATAATGATTGATAATGCCGTTCTGAACTCGTTGTTCGTTGCATCCTTTGCCAATTGCCAGCGTGCCAGCAGGGGGTCTGCGTGAGTGTGTATTACTGTGTAAACTATATTCAAACCGCCTGACGGGAGATGCATTTGCAGTCCTCGTGAGCACACTGCTACCTGGCATCAACAAAAGAAGCGTTTTGCATCAGTCTGCCGGCTTCAGACTGTCTGGATTGAAGCTTTAAGGGTTTGGACGAACAGGTCTGGAACATGAATTTCCAGTTCCGAGATAAACAACAACAACAAAAACAAGCAAGCAAAATGGCCTTGGTCACTGTTGGGGGGACTTCTGTAATATTGGTGAGACATAAAAAATGGAGTGGACTTCTAGCTCCCGAGCCACATTCTCATGTCCCATATCCTCATCTCATCTCCCACCTCAACACTTTACGAAATAAGTCACCGCTCTGACACAACGTCATCCTAGGTGACATCCTTGACTCAGTGGATAAACCCAGTCGATAAGCCCATCACAGTCCCAGACACTGAGCCTTGAAAATAAACCGTCAAAATCCTACCCATAAAGCATCTGTCCACCATCATAAACCACAGAATAAAACCACAGTAATTGCAGTCATTTAGGCCACTGCGCAGTAATGTCATCGACGTTTCAGGGCTAAGCGATCAGTTGGCTCCACAGATACTTCTTTGTTACTTCCTCGTTACCTTCTTCAACTCTGAGAACCTCAACAGTCTTACCACCGGAATACATCACCACTGCAATGAAGCACACACTCAGGAAGCCTCATATTCCCACTGCCGACCACTTCCCCTGCACCCAATCATTATCCACAATCCCTCGATCACAGAAGCTGTCAGTTTAGGCTCCTACCCACTCGGCGACAAACGCGCCGATTCTAGGGCCGACTGACTCGGCCAAGTGAGATAAGAGGGGGGGGGGGGGGGGGGGGGGGGGTCGGTAGGGGGGCAATCGGGGCTGAAGTCGGCTCTGATTGACGTGTAGTGTGGGGGGTCTCAAGACAGGCGATCTCACCAATGGGATGTGAGGTCAAGAGGAAGAAAAGGGGAATGAACTGGGAGTGTGTTCATTGTTTACAACAACGAAGTTTTACTCTGCCATCGACCCTCTTTTCAAGAAGTCCACAATGGATTAAAAAGTTATTCTTCCCCCTTCTGCAGAAACCTGGGCTATATCTCCATGTGGTACCTATTGATTTCTGCTCAGCTTGCGGAGCATCTAAAAGCACATTCAGCGGGGTCACAACGGTAGCAAATACCAACCAGCCTGTTCTCTTGATCGTAACACTGTGTATCCTCCTATGGTATCTGTCCATCACCAAATAAGCGACTGAATCTTTTTGTTTTATCAAGGACGCCTGGAACCCAGGATCTTGTCAAAACACCCGGACCCCCACCCCTCCTTTTGTTTGCGTATATTCACTGCCACATCTTAACCAAAACTTGTTATGAACTCAGTAGATCACCAATATATTGTATACATATCAGCGGGGTTGTATTTTTCCGGGTGGATGTCCGACTACTCACTGCCTTCCGCTCCGGGGTGCCCCCGGTGGAGGAGGTCTCGGACAGTCGCTTCTCGCGGGCCATCAGCTTGCTGTTGGGTTCCCTCAGGGCTCGCTTCAGCTCGTTGATGCTGGCCTGGTGCTTCAGCAACACGTCCTCTGACTTGTCCAGGAACTACAGAGGGAGAGAGACAGAGAGAGAGAGACAGAGAGAGACAGAGGGAGAGAGACATAGGGAAAGAGACAGGGAGAGAAAGGGAGAGAGACAGAGAGACAGAGGGGGAGAGACAGGGAGAGAGAAATATGAGTCATGACATGTCTTTCCAACCACTTCACAACACCACCTGGTATGTGCATGGCTGGATGAGTGAGTAAGATGCTGATCAGGGAACTGAACAGGATACGGGAGGAGATGCCACACACAACAACACAGAACATAAAATGATTGCGCTTACGTTTACAGAAAGTTCCTCACGTAGTTGTGTTATAATAATTCGGTGCATTACTTTATATATGCAATCTGACTTTTACGGTTTCTGCTCAAACCAACTGTATCATATCATAATGTGTTCATGATATACATATTGGAATTGAAGTAAGTAAATAAATGATCACAGCAAACATTGGCAATCTTGCAGCGTAACAGTTTAGAGACAGCGATCAGAATATACTCACATTATTTGGCATTAAATGCAGCATTCAGTTCTTCCCAAAATGTCCCTTGGGACATGTTATCGTACAACACCAACAGCCTGCACATTGCCACCAAGCATCACATGGATGTCAGCTGTTAAAGTCCAATGTCTGAGTGATGCCCTATAGCAAGGCTTCCTGTAGGTATACCCCCGCTTCCTGTGCTTCCCGCGTCCAGGTTTAAGGCCTTGATATTCTCAAAACAAAATCTAAATTGCCGTGTTCGCATCGGCTGACGAACTGCTGTCGATGTCACAGCGATTTCGACAGGGTACAATACAGTCACTGGGACACGTGGCTTGTATGTTTAATAACGCGAGTCGCAGTGGGACGAGACGCAATCGGTCACGCGGTGCTGGCGTATTGGGGAGGTCCGGGTGAGTACACGGCAATTTTCGACTTTGTTTTAAGTGATTCTAATGGACTTGTCCCCTTGATTGGCATGGGGGGGGGGGGCAGCTGTCAGGACTAACTGACTGTAACCGTAGCACACAGGGACTCGGTCGAACAAACCCGACAACCAACATTTGATACTGTTGATATACAGCAGGAGGTGAAAGCCTTCCTAAGGATGGATCACAGAGGACGTGCCAGGGAGGTGGAGCGTATGGAGTATTGTTGGCTGGGTGGGTCACACTACTCTACTGGAGGGGTGGG
>OOFB01020803.1:23495-33531 GCA_900323305.1 Trachyrincus murrayi
AGAGAGAGAGAGAGAGAGAGAGAGAGAGAGGGAGAGAAAAGAGGGAGAGAGAGAGAGAGGGGGGGGGGGGGGGGGGGGGGGGGGGGGGGAGGGAGAGAGGGGGGGGGGGGGGGGGGGGGGGGGGGGGGGGGGGGGGGGGGGGGGGGGGGGGGGGGGGGGGGGGGGTGCAGGTACAGGGGGAAGATGCAGAACCAGAGAGGCAGGTCGAGGTCGGGTTAGGCAGATGATGGACAGACAGACAGATGGACGGATGGACCGACCAATAGACAGATACAGAGTCAGACGGACAGACGGGTGAAAAGGCAGACGGACAGAGACACAGATACACATACAGGAGACACGGGGAAGTTCCTGTTATTTAGCAGTCATGTTTAGTCGATGCAGAGACACTGCAGTAATGTGTAATCGCTGTCAGTGCTTCTGTCTGTCAGCCAAGGCGCTCGTATAGCAGTGTGTACAGCGCAGTGAACAGTGATTTTGATAGGCCTTGTTTGTGAAAAGGAAAATCAATCCTTATGTGGAATATTTTTGTAGGTCAAGGTCTTAAGATTACGATGTGAGACGTTAAGATGTGTGGTGTGTCCGCATAGCTTACAGCCGTGTGCACGATGATATACCATGTTACAGCATCATACCAAAGATTGTAAACAGAACACAATAGAACAGAGTAGAAAAGAGAAGAGAAGAGAAGAGAAGAGAGGAGAGGAGAGGAGAAGAGAAGAGAAGAGTAGATACAGACGAATACAGACAGTCAGAAACAGCAAGACAGATTGACATGAGCCGATAGAGAGAGAGACAGAGGGATAACACACACACAGGCAGACAGCATACAGATAACAGACAGATAGAATACAGATAGCATACAGATAACAGACAGATAGACAGACTGAGAGACAGATTACAGAGAGAGAGAAAGACAGGTGAAGGTCACCAGACACCAAGTACCTCCTGTTTATTGTCAACTGGTGAGTCAGCCTCATCCTTCCCAGCCAGCAGAACGGGAAAGGACACAAATCATATCTTGTTAGCGTGTTAGCGAACAGATCAGAAAGATTCAAGAGGGAAACAAAAATAGTTCAGATGTTCACAAGAAAATGGAAGGGGAGTGTTATTATAAGGCTGTTAATGTGAGTATTAATAATAATAATAATAATAATAATACATTGGACTTGCAGAGCACTGTTCATTAAGTGTCTCAAAGATGCTTGACTAAGAGGCTAAAAAGAAATACGTAAGTGAAAATTATTACAAGAACATGAGGCAGGAAAAAATCAGGAGTGAAAAGTGAGATAGTGGTGGAGAGATGGTGGCTTAGTTTACTGCAAGGCCACTGCAGGGTCAATCTCTTACAAGGTTAATGTCCTACAGGCTCAATAATGTCCAAAAAGGGTCTCAGCCGGTGATCCTAGCACCCCTGCATTTCCTGAACATCCCTGCAATCTCCTCAACCTCTGAGGAACAAGTTAGCGGTTGATTAAAGAGCTTCAATCCGAGTTCTACACGTCACACCTGGAAAAAGCTCTCGCTGAGAGAGCAAGAGAGAGAGAGAGAGAAAGAGAGAGAAAGACCACCGTCAATGGAACCAGTACTACCTTGATCTCTTTCTTCTTGCTGGGCGTGGTCTCGCTGTCCATGTCGCGGTCATGCTCCATGGAGACAGGCTCCTGGTCCTCCTCGTCCAGGTCCTGGTCCAGACTGGGCTCCATCTCCGTCTCCTGCTCCTCCACCGAGGGGCTGCGGAGGTGCCGGTGCTCGCTCACACTGCGGTGAGACAGGCCCTCGTGGTTCTCACACATGGACGACACCGGCCGGGAGAACTCTGCAGGCGGGGGGGGGGCAAGGGTTAAAGGTCAACGGTATGGTAACAAATCAGTGCCATATGTCATATACAAAAAATGTATCTGTAAAAAACGTATTTGTGGAAATGTTTAAATTTTAGTTTGCAACATGTGAAAAGGATTCTTGAGATCCTACAGAACATATTAGATTATACAAACCTAGATTAGACTAGATTTTATTAGAGTAGAGTGTTACTGTGTTATTTATAATTTTTCTATGCTACATATTCAAAATACATGATGCCGGCGACGTTGCATACCTCCATCCAGGCTCCGTGACAGCAGGTACCGCTTGCTGGCGGACCGATCGACGTGAGGGGCAGGACGGTCGATGAGGGCACTGGCCTGCCGGGTCTGGGCCTGGGTCCGCCCGCTGTAGCGGAACTTGGAACCCATCACCAGGAAGCCCTTCGGGGGGGGCTCTGGAGACACCAGCCTGGAGGAAACGCCGGTCTTTGGGTTACTTTAGGTTACATTTGTGTATTCATAAGACGATCATGAATAGCGAGCTTGCAAGTCATAGACCTTAATAAGAATGGTATGGTGGGATGGCGTTTACCTGAAGAAGGTGTGGTGCTCAATGCAGACCTTCCATAGCTTCTTTGCAGCTCTGTGGTTTGGGAGCTTAAAACCAATGGTGCTTTCAAACTGTTCATACTGGGCGAGGGACACAGAGAGATAAATACGGGGAGAGAGAGAGAGAGAGAGAGAGAGAGAGAGAGAGACATTTAATTTGCCTGCATAGAAGAGAGTGAGGTCCATAGCAGTATGTGTTTTGTCCTGTCGTGTCTTCTACTGAGGCGTTACGTTAGCTCTCAGAACATGACAGAAGGCAGAACAACAGCACTGAACAACGCGACACGCTACGCTACAGAAACCACCGTTTCTGCAGTTCCCCATTAACACACTGTGTGTTCTGAGAGCCATTGTTCGGGCTTGTGACTCCAGAGCGATTTCTCAGTGGGCATTAAACCTGTGCAGCTAAAGTGAAACCCCATCATACCCAGTCGTCACTTTAAACCTGTGACAGACTAAAATGCTTTTTTTCAGTACAACACAGATTTCTCTCTCTCTCCATGTAAGCTTGATCGACTGGGCAAACCTGTAGCAGACTGGGGGATGGGCCGAGGATAATGTCTGATTCTCAGACACACAGAACAATTTACTATTTCCATTTACTATTCACTATTTATTATTCATCTTACTGTACTATTAACTATTTACTGTTCAGTCATTTAGCATTATCCAAGCAATTCAGGTTGTCATAAAGGAGCCGGTAGGGGTTAGGGCATCCTGCTCATGGTAGACTGTGGACATCAACGTTTTGAATCCAGAATCTTTCAACACCCTAACCACTAGAATACCCTGCCCCCTAACAGACTACCCTCGCCCCATCATACAGAGCATCTCATGGCTATATATTTATATACAGTATTTGTACTCTTTAAGCTCCGCCTCCCTCCGTTCTGCTGCTAGCTGCAGCTGCAGTAGTTCCATTAAAAGGGGCTCTGTATTTGCCGGTGGCCGACGGCATCACAGGCACACTGTGCAGGGGCCCTGTCATCAGACCGGGGCCCTGTCCAGACAGCCTGTCACCCGGAGCCCCGCGGCGGCGGCTAAGCTGCCTCACCGCAGCACAGCACATGAAGGGGAGGCTAAAGCTAAAGAGCTAATACCCTGCAAAACAAATGATGAAGGAGGACTGTAGAATGATGACGGCTGATGGTGGTGTCGCAAACTCTTGGTAGCACTTACTTTAAGACTGCTATTACTATTACTAGCCTACTAATGCTACTATTTACTATTTAGTCATTTAGCAGACGTTTTCATCCACCTCCTAACCCTTCCAGTGAATCTTTGGTGAAATACATGTCGTTAAGTAGTGGTTAGGTATCTTGCTCAATGGTGCCTACAGGTAGACTGTGGACATTGGGGTTTGAACCAGGGGCGGTGCTAGGATTTGACCTTTAGGGGGACTTAGCCCCAAATAAGATGTACATTTTGTTACATCTGTAATGGTTTATTATGTAGGCTACTCGCTCGGGGGAAGGGGGACATCCAGGATGTGGATGATTTTATAAGCTTGTATCTTATACATCCATGGGTTATATATGTTACAGTGGACTGTCAGTCAATTGAAGAAGTCTTTTACCGTATTGCGATTACCGTAATTACCCTAAGCATGTATAGTTTACCTCTCCGGGCCTGATCTTGATGTAGAAGTTGCTCCTCTTGTAGGAGATTTTGAGGATCTTGGGCCAGGCAAAGCGGTTGATCCTCAGCCGGTCGCGGTAAATCAGCAGCCCGTTGGCACACACGCCAAGCATGATGTCTATCCCTTCAGAATCCTGCAGCAACCAATCAAGCGGCGAGCATTCGTAAACAACGGTGCACATATGTAAACATAAACAGTGAATATATACGGTGAGCATTTGTAAACAAGAAAGGTGAGCACTTGTAAACAAGAAAGGTGAGCACTTGTAAACAGGGAAGGTGAGCACTTGTAAACAAGAGCAGTGCACTTTTGTAAACAAGTTGGGTGAATATCGTGTAAACAAGAAAGGTGAACATTTGTAAACAAGATGTTTGGATGGAATAATACGGATATCATCCTCACCTTGGCGTGGTGGAGATCCACCCCATACATGGACAGCTTCTTTGCGTTCTCCAGGAAGTTAATTTCAGCCTCTGCCGGAGTCATGCCCCTGTGGAACACCATAAGTAATGTTATTACAGGATAAATAAAAACCTCTGTGACTTCTCTCCCCAAATCACATAATATGCAGCTAGGATCAGATCCACAGCGGGAGCGGTTATCTCACTAATACAGCTGATTTCTTTCTAAAAATCCTCCCGTGCCCCCTACCCACTACTGTAATTCAAATTTCGTATTGATTTTTACATATTTATTTGAACAGATTCAGTAACGTATTTTCTGTTTCAGACGCTTTCATTTGTACGTATTTCTTGTTTTCTTGCTTTGCTTTTATTGTATCACTTTGCAAACCGTTTTTTTAAAAGGTGCAATATAAGTAAAGTGTTGATGATTATTTGATGATTCATGATTGATATCATTATTACTACGATTCTCATTGTTATTATTATTATTATCACTCCCATCAACCACACAGGTCAGTGATACAGATTTGGCCGTTTGCCAGCAAAGAAGGCCTATTTATAGCAAAGGGAGTGTTGAGGAATTGGCACAGTTCCAACTGGGCGCAGAAATGAGATATGTGATAGCATCTGTCAGCGCGCTTTATTGATGGAATCTCATAAATAATACGCTATAACTAAACAAGGAGGTATCCAGCTTGAACAAACAGGACCCAACACCTGTCCAGATGGCTGTAGCAAGCCAGGGGAGATAAATGTATAGTTTGCACGTATGTTGAGGACGCATTTGAATGGTTTTACTCCATTCCATCCATGCACAACAGGTGCTACTCACTGCAATAGCATGCCGTGAATGCATGTTATAAAATCGCATGTCTCAATTACTAAGCCATTTTGTGTGATTTCTTAGTACATTTACTGCACTAAATCATAAAATGACCATGATAGGTCATCAGAGATTAAGGAAACATGCTAGGTCGAAATACCGGCTTCTCCGACAACAATGTTACAGCCAGTATGTTCTCCTTAGAAATGTCCATTCCGGGCCGGAACGTCTGGTTTTGTTTTGGTCTGTGTGTTTACTATTCTCCGAGTACCCGGGGTTGCCAGATATGAACTAAATTGGTACACAAACACAGCGTGCTGCAGCCATGGAAGCAAGCAAACTGGATCAACTGAGATTGCACTAGATTCTACCCGACCTAAAAAGCCTCGTCCTCTTTCGAATGACCACAGCCGTACTAAAACACGGGTAAATCTTGGAGTCTTTAATCTTGCGCTCATCTCAAAATATAATGTTGCGCTCGACTCGTCTTGCGCTCGTGTTCGTTCGGTGTCCTCAACCTGGCAACCTGCGTGAGCTTCGAGTCTGGGGGAGGAGCAGCCGGGCGGAGACAACTCTCTGCAATATTGTGAATTTGGACGGCAGTACCGATTTAAAAACGCCCGGTGTCATTGTTACATATAGCACCTTTAAATACCTGTAGGTGCCCTACAGGTAGACTGGTTAGATAGAGGTTAAGGCAACTTGCTCTGAGATGCCTACAGGTAGGCTGTGGACATTGTGGGGGTTTTGAACCTACAACCTTTCAGCTACGTCCCCCTAACCACTAGAGTCTGTAATACAAGTCCATCACACAGCACTGGCGTACAAGTCATTAATGAGCAGGTAAGGGTTCGGGCAACATGAACCACTAGACTATCAGCCCATCGCACAGCGGTGGTGTGCATGGCATTAATAAACAGGACATAGACGGGGGGGGGTTGAACTTCGAAGACGCCAGCACCCTTTGGGCTGGGAGAGCGGAACATCGTACTTGTAGTTGCGGTGGAGCTCCATGACGCGCTCCTCCAGCTCGCGGGTCTGGTTGGGCGCGAAGTGGAAGTCGCTGACGTAGTCGGAGCCGTGCTCCTCGTGGTCGTAGTCTCCCAGCTCCGCCTGCACGCCGTACGAGCCCAGCAGGGCGTGGGTGACGAAGGAGCAGGGCAGCCGGCCAGAGAGCATGTCGTCCCTCAGCTGCAGACACAGGTAGTACCTGGCGGGGAGGGTGGAGGGGTAGTTTAGTTGGGGGGGGAAGGGGGAGGGGGGGGGGGGGGGGGGGGGTTGGTTTGGTTGGGGGGGGGGGAGGGGGGGGGGGGGGGGGGGGGGGGGGGGGGGTTTTTGAGGGGGGGGGGGGGGGGGGGGGGGGGTGGGGGGGGGGGGGGGGGGGGGGGGGGGGGGGGGGGGGGGGGGGGGGGTGGGTGTGGGTGTGGGGGGGGGGGGGGGGGAGGGGGGGGGGGGGGTGGAGGAAAGAGGGCGTTGGCACCGTAGCTTAGTGGAGGCAAGCTCTGTCAGGAATGTATCGGTTAGCTAATCCACCGTTGTTTACTCAGAGTCAAATCCTTGTGGAGGGAGGGGAGGGGGGGGGGTCTGTAGTTCTTCGTGTGTTCAACTTTTTGTCAAATAAACAGGATAATCATGTGGGGGTACTAAGCTGTTAGAAAGACACTTGACAGGCTGCTTTTAAGCACCTATTTGCACTAAGTACAGCCATTAGTGTGCGCGCGTATGTGTGTGCGTGTGTGTGTGTGTGTGTGTGCGTGCGTGAGTGTGTGTGTGTGTGTGTGTGTGTGTGTGTGTGTGTGTGTGTGTGTGTGCAAGTGTGTGTGTGTGTACCTGGTTATGTCCTCTGTGAGCTGGGAGGGATCTGGGGGGTAGAATTTGACTGAAAAGGCAAAGTTCCACATGGAGTCTGAGGAGAGATCGAAGATACATTTGGTGAATTAGTGGACATAAATACTCAAAGGGTATCAAATATGTTCTATTTATTTATAATAGCACATAGTGGTTTCACAAATATGTTGCAATATTTATTAAATGTCTAAATATAACAATGTTTAGGCATTTAATTAATATTGAAAAAGGTTATGTTCTATGTCTTGAAAATATGATGCGTGTTGAAAATAAACAGCAGCGGAATATAAACCAAACGAAAAAGTCTGGCATTTATTAATTAATATCAGTAATAGTCGGCTATTATTTTTAATGAATCAGAAACTCACTACGCATCTGCTTCTTGATCTCTTTGGAGGGGTCCAGCCAATTCTGAAAGACAGGATATCACACAATGAAAACACATCAAGCACACACACACACACACACACACACACACACAAACACCTAAACACCCCACTGTATCCCCCCCCTCACTCTTAATTGACGAGATCGCTCCTAACGAACGCCTCCCCATATGGTGGTAACCACGGTAACATGTGGATTCTGTGTCCCGGCGCCCCATGCAGCAAACCGAAAGACACAGTCGCTTCATTTCCCCCCCCGGCATCTGTTCCCTGCAATGTCTCCCGCTAAACCCCCGCCACCGATTAGCTTGCAGCTCTCATCCAAACGGGTCTCCTGCACAGTGGGGTGGGTGGGTGGGTGGGTGGGTCGGGTGGGGGGCGTGGATGGGCGATGACGGCATGCCATTCCACGCACATGCGCACTCAAGTTTGCCTTCTCTCCTTTCATCAAAGTCTGTTTCAAAGCAAGTGCCAAAAAAATAACATCTGAAGGGGCGCTACTTTTTCTTGCTGTTTCTGTTCCACGATGACACCGATGGTGGGCTTTATATCCCGGTCTTGGCCACACATGCAGGTTATGTGTGGCCAAGACCGGGATATAAAGCCGTTTAGATGGTGTACCGCTACACCGCTACACACCTATGATATAGTTAACCTTCTGTGTGTCTACGACTTAACATTACAGCATCATTCACCAATGCTGTGTGTGTGTGTGTGTGCTTGCTCGCACTCACTCGCTCCAAATGAGCACATGTACGGGCAGGCGGCTGGCAAACACGCGACTGCTACATTAGAAATGATAAGACGTGTGTGCTGGAATGCATCATCTCCAAGAACCTGGACACCACCCCCACCACCACCATCACCACCACCATTACCACCACCATTACCACCACCACCACCACCAGCTGCAGTGGCTGCTTACTCCCCAGAGAAGAGTGTCTTTTTGGCAGCCGTGCATCAAAACCCTTTCAGTGTGGAATGAGCTGTGCTGATGGAGGGTGTGTGGGGGGAGAGGGGGGAGAGGGTGGTGGGGGGGGGGGGAGAGGGGGGAGAGAGGTGGATGAGGCAGTGCAGCGGTATCCTAGCCATCTTTGGGGTGAAACGAGAGGTGTCTCTCGGACGACTTCAGACGCAGGTTCCCGTGAAAGGCAGCGTGTGCACACACAGAGTAACACATAGATGCAACCTACTGCTTCTGTGTTTAATCATGCTGCTAAACGGAGGAATTTGTTAACGGTTCATCCTGAATCTTGCATAAGCCTGGCTAAAAGAAAAGCAGAATTAAGTGTGGTTTTGACGAATACCACAGCAAAAATGGAGGAAATATTTGGAGGGTTTTATTTTGGGGGGGGGGGGTGGTTTGTGTTGTTTTCCAGGGGTTATGACAGCAGCGGAGATAGACAGCTCAACAGAAGGGGAGACGAGAAGCAAGAAGAGAGAGAGCTGCCGTCAGTTGTTGTAAGTCCTGGGTCTCGCTCGGGTGAACCAGACACCTGCCCATTAAGTCACAATCTGTCACCCAGCGGCACACACCATGGGACAGTGGGACACAACCCAGACGTCAGAAAAAATAAACTTCTGTTCCTGTCCTCACCCCACCCCCCCCCCCCCTTCATCTTGTGAGGAATTCTCTGTACTCGTCTGTTGTGTTCGTAGTGCATACGTGCCCTGGGGGTGGACGCTCACTTCAGTCCAAGCATCTTAAAGTGAACGCTCTGTTTCAGCTCACTTGGAGATTTAAAAGAATGCGGCTAAGAGTTCTAGGAAGGAGGGGGGGGCGGGGGGGACGTGTTATCCCCGTGGTTACGACCCATGCCAACTTTGTGATGTATTTGTTTTTAAACTAGTACCGTACGAGCGTTATAATGAGCGATGTTGTATATGAAATGCGCCACACGCGTGGCGCTATACTGTAAGCGTCCGAGAGGCTTAACCCGCTCTCGGACGAGGACATCAAAATCAACCGCTGCCCAGACGGAGCTCTGCACACACACACACACACACACCTCGCCGCCCGTGTCCCTTCGTCATGACGTCGACGACGACTCGCCGTGAAGGGTTAACCTTCGACGTCACGGAAAGAACGCAACTTGAGTTGGGAGCAGAGTTGAACGTTCACAAACTGGTTGGTGGAGACCGGCAAAAACATAGGGTTGTACTCCTGTGCTCTCTAAATTACGGTCTTATTTTAGTAACAGTGACAGAATGGCATAGAAACTACTATGTTGACGATCATTTAAGATATATTGCCATGTTTAAAAAGGGTTCACTGCCCCTGTAACAAGCCCTTTGATGCTAACTGACACACAAAGGTTTCCGTTTGACAGCACCATTAAGAGTCGGTTGAATCATAACACGATGTAATTACATGATTTTGGGGTAATGATTTTGGCTTGTGCATAAAGAATAGGAGAGTGTGTGTGTGTGTGTGTGTGTGCGCGTGTGATATATTGATCATGACGTAGGCTACCGAGAACTCTGCGCTCCCTGCGTTACCATGGAGACCATTTGGCTAGGTC
>OOFB01020804.1:0-15272 GCA_900323305.1 Trachyrincus murrayi
ATATCACACATAACACACACACACACACACACACACACTGAAACGTACACACATAAACACACACATACACACGCTGAAACATACACACAGACACACACACACACACACTGAAACATACACACAGAAACACACACACACACACACTGAAACATACACAGAAACACACACAAACACACACACACACACTGAAACATACACACAGAAACACACACACACACACACACACACACACACACACACGCAGACACATACACACACACACACACACACACACATACAGAAACAAACACACACACACACACACACAGACACATACACACAGAAACACACACAAACACACACACACACACTGAAACATACACACACACACACACACACTGGAAATGGATAAAGTACATCAAGTTAAGTAGCAGATAAAGTACCAGTGAATCTCGTAGTATCAGTACCTTCATCCCTAGAAAGACAGCGGAGTATTCTGACCCTGCAGTCAAACCCAGCTTCCTGCTGCATCCTTCTGCTCAGCGCTAGTGTCCAGACTGTTACCTTTACACACACACACACACACACACATACACACATATATATACACACACATATCCACACACACACACACACACACATACACACACACACACAGAGCCAAAGGCTACAAGCCGCAGTCATCTGTGGAATGCTAAATATTTACCTTTCCTGGTTGCTTGACCGACCCCTGTGTACAACCAACCGATTAGCACCAGTTTACCGCTCTGAAACACAACATTTCGATTAAAACACTATATGTGTTGATTTTGAAACACCAACACTAGACAATCTGATATACAATGGTCTCTGCATGCTATAGGTTTTCAGTTGTAGGCCATCTAGCTGCTTCCCGGTGGAGGCGGGCCTTCACCAACGACGGTAGAGAACACAGGTGCTTGTTTGTTCTTGCAATCTTTCTGGCACCGCTGTTAGCACTGAAGTAAACACTTGAGCTATGCAGCTGACGGTGCTTTCAACGTCTGGAAGTGGATGCTTTGCAAGAAAGAGATGTATCACACACACACACACTTAATTAACCACTCTCCAAACTACAACGTCAATAGGCCCCACAAACATACGTTTGGCGGTTGGCAAAGCGAGAAACCAAGCAGGAAACCACAAGCTGCTTCCAGCTGTGCCGTCATATTTCACCATGTTGGATATCTGACGGCACGCACGCTGTGCACGCGTCCCCACAAAAAACCCCGCGAGTCCTTTTAGCAAATACACGAGATCGGCTGCACGACTTCCATTATCACTGTTGAGGGAAATTAATCTAATGAATGTTCTTTAATTCCCCCCGCGGTGAACGGAGTGGCGTGCGTGTCAAAGCAAGTCATTAGGAATGTGACACTTGTTCCACATAAATGGTTGGGCATGTAGGCCAATAAAGATCCTGGTGGGGTATCCTGTAAAAATGGCTGTTTTCTTATTATGGATGCTGTGCGTGGGGCGTAGATGGAGAAGCAGTCGGATAGTAACGCGGCATGGTCGTTAGCGCGGCTGGGAGTGCATTTTTCATATTAGTAGGCCCTACACCGTGTGTTTGTTCACATTGCTTTTTTCAGGAAGAAAAAACCCCACTCTTATCATTTAAACAACCGTAAAGAGCACCGACCCAGGCGTTAATAAACATATGGCGCATTTCTTTTTTTTTTACGCATCTGCACAGAAAAGCCCTTTGTTTGGGATAAGCAAGTATTGCTTTGCCCAAAGGCAGATTCCAGAGAGGTAAATAATATGAAGGTATAGCCACTGCGGTTCTGTGTTGCTTCTGTGTTGTCCTATGGATTGAACCAGGATCACACACACACACACACACACACACACACACACACACACACACACACACACACACACACACACACACACACACACACACACACACACACACACACACACACACACACACACACACACACACACACACACACACACACACACACACACACAGGTAAGGACCTGTCTCAGTTATGCTGCCTGCCTGCCACGTTCATGTCAAGTACACGTCCACACAGGTATCGTGGGAATTTGCACCGGAACTCCGAGTAAAACGTTTCCACATAGGCTCTCTCCAATAGGCTCTCCTATAGGCTCTCCAATAGGCTCTCCTATAGGCTCTCTCCAATAGGCTCTCCAATAGGAGAGCCTATGGGAGAGCTCTGCTATAGGCTCTCTCCAATAGGCTCTCCAATAGGAGAGCCTATATGTCTGTGTGTTGGTCCGATCGTAGAAAACTGTTAGGACTCTTAATGCCTAAACACGTAGAACAAGAGACAAATTTCATACAAATGATATGATGCACATTTAAATTATTCTTGAAAATGTTCAACGAGGCTGAATTGAACATTGGATAGCTAACAGATTATTTCTCCCCCAGTCCCAGAACATAACTTTTATATCCTAAGCATTCTACATAAGTGCAGGATGTCGTTCTGTTACATTAGCACGAAGACGAATGACGAATGTTCCACTCTTGTGTTCGTTATTCTTCTTTAGGACCTAGAAAAATGAGTGTGTGTGTTCTTGCGCTTGTGTATTTAAGACATTTGCTGTGGATATATCTTATATCCACAGCAAATATAGCTTAATGGTCGGAGCACCCAGTTGTTGAAAAACAAATGTTTGTCACCTGCATCGTTCACTGTACACAAGAGCTTCCAGTCACCACACTGATGACCCCCCCAGGGAGTGTGTGTGTGTGTGCGTGTGTGTCCATTGGGGGTTGTCCACAGACGGAATATAAAGGGATAGGTGTGGTCAAAATGCCCACTGGGGGTGCTACTGGAGGGGTGGGGTCACAGCCTGGATCGTTCCCCTGCGGGCATTGCTAGCAACTGCCAAAACAAACAGAGGCATTCAGAAGGGCTTCAGATGTAAAGCAGCGTGAGGGTGATTTACATGCAGTTGGGGGATCATAATTGGTGTGTGTGTGTGTGTGTGCAGATGGTTATTGCATTGGTTTTATTCATGGTTTTAATAAGCCAATTAATACTAACTCCCATTTACATAGACAGACCATAGAGACAGACACGTGCACAAAAGCAAAAAACATCTCTCTCGCTCTCTCATAGTCACACACACACACACACACACACACACACACACAAGCACGCGTGCACAAAACAACGCACATGAAGTCTCATTTAAAAAATGTGTTCTCGATGACGTCTACACTGCTCTGGCAAATATCTGCATTACATTTTGAAACAAAAATACTAATAATAATAACAGGGCGATCTGCAGCGTTTGCACTCATCTCTGTGTGTAATGTTTCTACTTTTAATTTGTCCACTGGAATTGAGATTGTTGTTGAAGATCTTTTTTAGGGTTAAAATGTTGAGCACTCATTATCGTCAGAAGAAAAAACAAGTCAGACAAGCAAGGTTTAGTAGTTTCCAGAATCCAGAATCCCTGGCCTGCCGGGACACACATCAGAGCATGTGTTCCCCCTCCTGCCCCCATTCCTCCATAACTACATCCTTCAACCCTGCCCTTGAGCAAGGCACCTGACCTCCCGCTATACCCACTGTTCTCAGTGGTGTGTAATGAAAGACTTGCAGTCCTTTTGAGGACCTAACAGGTGGAATTAAGGGTGATTCTCTCTCTTCCCCCGGCCGTCCCTGTAAATACCCTTGTCCTTGATGCAGGGGGTGGGGAGGGGGAGCTGCACTGTTGGCTAACCTCAAGTAACCTCAGGTATTTTCAAGTTGTATTTATTCTGTGTTCAGACAGTATGAGGATGAAACCAGAGCCATTAATGAGCCGGGTTTGTTGTGGACGAGTTAGAAGAGCATTAAATTCTACTGGACAGTTGGGACTCATTCCTGGCTAGCGAGTAAACCGCAGTACTTTTACCAAGGGTACCTTCAAAAGCAACTACAGCACAACAAAACAATACCAAGCAAACATGCAGCCAATTCAACGCTGTGAGTGGGGTTATATTATTGGTATCCATCGACCAGCCAAATCTCCAGCTGTTTTCATCCATGCACTGCATCCAGTCACTTTATTACATTATCTCATGTAAACATGACACTTTATTCACCTCATATTTCATACTTTACTTTATACCTTTGCTACTTTCGTGTTTTTTTTCTATTACCACTATGGTTTTTTTTCATGCAGATGACACTTGCCTTGTCAGTGAAATATTTCACGCAACCCTTTGACATCACCCAGGTGAACCATGGAGACGTTCAGCTCCAAAGACATGGCCTTGAAGGCCCAGAAGAAGATCCTGAGCAGCATGGCCAACAAGTCCTCGGTCCAGATGTTCATCGACGACACCACCAGCGAGATCCTGGACGAGCTGTACCGCATCTCCAAGGAGTACTCCGGGAACCGCGCTGAGGCCCAGAAGGTGACCAAGAACCTGGTGAAGATCGCCGTGAAGATCGGCGTGTTGTTCCGACACAACTGCTTCCACAAGGACGAGCTGGCGCTGGCGCAGGACTTCAAGAGGAAACTCCGCCAAGGGGCCATGACGGCCATCAGCTTCCACGAGGTGAGCCGCTTGCTAACAACGCCACGCGCCGTGTTAGCATGCTAACTACTGCTCCTTCCCCCCGAGGAACAAGAGTTGCTGTGCTAACCACCGGCAAGGAACGGTGTTCCGTAAGGAACGAGAGTCCATGTTGATGACCATGTGGGTGTGAGTGTGTGTACCTATGTATGTGTGTAATTGAGGGCGAGGGCATAATAAAATGTGATTCATTAGCATTTTCAAATTTAGCTAATTCTCATAGTATACTGCATTATCCACATTCACTATCCGACCGTAGGTTATGAAAAGCCAGATAGTAGCAGGGTCAAGTCATCTCTATGACGTCACGGTATCTAACAATCTCCACCCTCGGACCATCGCAGGTGGAGTTCACCTTCGACAAGGCTGTGATGTCGGAGATCCTGACCAGCTGTAGGGACATACTGCTGAAGCTGGTCAACACCCACCTGACCCCCAAGTCCCACGGGCGCATCAAACATGTGTTCAACCATTACGCCGACCCCGAGCTCCTCACGCAGCTCTACAACCCCACGGGACGCTTCCAAGGCAACCTCACCAAGATCTGCGCAGGACTCAATAAAATGCTGGAGGAGGAGACTATATGAGGCCCATTTTAAGACAGGAACCCCAGCACTGCCCGCCCCCCCTACGGTAGATGTAAAGACAGGCGTAGACGTGGGCGACGGACGCAAACACACACGTCGGCACTGCAGACGAGGAACTGCCAATAAAACAGGAGGCTATGTGAGAAGTATGGACTCCTGTACAACATTGCTGCCTTGTCAGTCTGAAAGAGTACAAGAAAGAAAGAAAGAGCGAGAGAAAGAAAGAAGGAAAGAGAGAAAGAAATAGAGAAAGAAAGAAGTTGTTATAATGTATAGGTATAGTTGCTCAAAGGTCAAGCATATTTACAACGTTTGCCTTTTGGATATTATGTTCATTGAAATGCAGACACAAAATTTTGCTAGTTTTCAGTATAGGGCCTCTCTTAGAACTATTGGAATATATATGGAATTATATATTTAATACCTTTTAATGTAACGTTTACAACTACTGATGTAAAGTATTAATGGTAATTCAGTTTGATAGTGAGTGATAAGACACTGCCATCTTGTGGTGCGTGTGGGGAGTCATCTGCATTTTTCCAAATGGTCATAATCTATTTGGGTATCCAGAGAATATACATGAAGAGAGGTCACAAAACTGAATTTTATTCATTTGTTGTCCCACAAAAGCATAAATACAAACGTTTTTGTTTGTTGTTTTCTGGGGACACTGCCTGCCATTTGGGGATTTCTTAAAAAGTAGTCTGGCTTTCTCTCTACAGGGTACCACAAAAACACACACATTACATAAACATTTTCTTCGCAGTGCTCTTTTACATTTATTTAAAATGTTTTACATTTGAACTGAACACACATGGCAGCCCCTGTGTACTGATGATTTAGTGATAGTAGTAGCACAGCAAAGTAAGAGATATAAGATAGTAGCCTACTTTATTAATCCCAGACCGGACATTTGGGTAAAGTATATTAGTAGTATGGTATAGTACAGTATTATAGTAGAGCATATTGTATAGTGGTATAGTATGAGTTGACAATCTGGGTTTTGTTAATTATAACGTTGAGTTATCCTTTAAAATGAAAATAATTAAATCTGCTTGCTCTGTGCATCACGATGTAGGCCGACGTCAGATGAGCTACAACCAGTGCCACTGATTGGCCGACATGACCAGATTTAGTGACGAGTTTGTAATTTTGTTATTTGGAACAAATACATTATTGGTATGAATAAAGTTAGTCTCTGCAATTGACTAGTTTAATAGTTTGGACTTCTGTAATTGGTTAATCTTGAAAGAAGCGGTGCAATCATTTGAGGACACATTGATAATTGAAATGACCATTTTTATTAAATATTATTACAATAACTATAAATTGGAATACAAAATATTATCTTGAAATTTTTAATAAAAAGTAATCTTTTCAAAAAAATACAAAAATCTCTGTTTGAATTTGGATAAAGCTACACAGTCAGTTGTCCACAGCTAAGGTCTGCGTAAATATACAAATATGAACATTACATAAGCACGCCCTCTTGATCAGCTGGCAACATGAGCCTAACAAGTCCTATGATTTATTGCTTATTGCCAAAACTACAAATAAATATGAAATTGAAAACGTGAAGCCCAACCAATGCAAAGCCAGCGCTTATGACACAACAATAAATAAACCTCAGCTTGAGAACAAACATTGTAACCCAAACGACAGTGACGGAAGACTAGATGACCGATACAGTGCCGGTTTTAGAGTTCACCGGGTGGCAGTTGACCCCCAGTGACATCACAGAGACAGATCAGCCTACAAGCCTACACCCAGTGGACTGTACCAACTGGTAAGGCCGATCTATCCATCAGACATCTGGGTGGACACGCCCACGCGTGATGTCACTACAGGCAGGTACATTTTGGCCGTTATATAACCTGTAATGACTACTCAACATCACACCTGGCGGTAAAACAGGGGTCTGTTTAAAACACTGTTTCCCTGGTCTCAACACACAGCGGCGTCGGGAAACCCAAAGCATCACAGCTGGAAGATCTCGTCCTCTCTCGCTCTGATGGCCTTCGTGAGCTTGGTGACGGTTAAGGGCACGGCCACCAGCGACATGTGCTGGTTCGGCGCCGGCGAGGGCACGGCGGCCCGGGAGCGAGCGAGGCATCGGCGCTCTGGGATCCTGACATTACTACACACTGCCTCGATGGCGGCAAACCTGCGAGGCGGAGACGGAAAGAGACGCCCACTGTCAGACGTACGACTCAAGTCATCACAAAAACGTTGTCGTTTAAAACCTACACGTGCACATCATGTTTAAGGAAAGGAATTTCTCCTAACCAATCACCATTGCTCTTACTATACAGTGAGAACACCGATGAATAGAACAGAGGATCCATTTGTTAGTTGAGGCCGCCCTCGGTAGTCACGCGTGGGACTGTCTCGTCCGCTGTGCCTCGACTATTTGCACACAGAAATGAGATAACCCTAGAGGCAGCTGGACCAATGAGCTGGAATTATCTTTTAATGTGCATCCAAGTCTCATTTTCCCATTTGGATATGTTGATTCCATCTGGGATGCCTACATCGTGATGTGCAGGTCTATGAATGTCGTATTAAACAATTGTAACGGGTCATACCGTTTCTCCCCGTCGTGGCATACTTGGGCAGCTGCTTTCTTGGACTGTCGTATCAAAGAGTCCATTCTTTGTAGGAAGTCCATGGGAGAGAGGTCCGACACGTCGTCTCCCGTGCAGCCCTGTATCGCCACAGGCAGGCCCGTGTTGTCGCTCGGAGCAGAAACACAGGCGGTGCCTTCACCTGAATCCTCTCTGAGCAAATCCAGGCGGCTTCCAGCTTCAGAGTCTGGCAGCAGTGCTGGGATGAACAGGACCTCCTTCAGAAATATAGAGTCGTTGGTGTACAATCTGTTTGACCGCTTGATTTGTTCCATCTGAAAAAGAGGGTGACTTTATGTTCACTAATAGGACATTGACATTGACATTTAGGGCATTTAGCTGACCTATACAGTAGGATAGAACGGTTCAATAATAGACCGAGACAGGTAGGCTACTGCATGGCACATCACGCACAATACAATGTGTTAACGGTACGACAGTCAGCGTCAGAAAGAGTTGCATTGACAGGTCAGCTTTCATATAGCCTGCAAGGAACTTGTTGTGGTGCATTGGTGCAACAATTATTATTGTTTTGAATAACTTAAGTTTGTATTGTAGGCTATATCCCCTAACAGTTGTCTTTTGTATCGTAATTTTTTTGCACCAATGCACCATAACAAATCCCTTGCATAGATAACATATAAATAACTTGCATACTACTTATGTAATGTCTAACTAACTAACACACACACACATACTAACTAACACACACACACACATACTAACTAACACACACACACACACATACTAACTAACACACACACACACATACTAACTAACACACACACACACACATACTAACTAACACACACTCACTTTAAAAGAGCATACTTACAGAAACCCCGTACTTCAGCGCAAGGCCCTGCAGAGTGTCTCCGGGCCGAACTCTGTGCTCCAGGACCTCCTGCTGCGGTACCGGAGAGGCGGAGGAGGACTTCACCAAGCTCCCGTAGGACCTGGTGCGGCTCCCCCGGGGGAGGAGCGCCCCGCCGCCGCCGCCGCCGCCGCCGCCGGGCGGAACCGACGGCCGCTCGTCAAGTGACATACTTAACGACTTACAGCGTTATTATAATAATAATAATAATAATAACCATAACATACTACTTAGTAATCTCTCAAGATAAACTATTCACCACGTCACATTGTCCGGCCGATCACGCGACCGAATGCGTGCAGCTCGTCGGCTGTCATCGTAATGTTAAAAAAAAAACACTCGCTGGTTGTCATGGCTGCAGTTCCGGTGTCATCCCAGCATGCACCGCTTTGAATCAGGAAGTAATCCACCAAACATAAAAACCTGCGCTCGACTCTGATATTCTGAATATTGAGGATAGTAAGCCCCTTTAACTCGTATCGCCTGGTTTGTCACACAGCAACATTACGGACAGACATGTCCTTTAAACGGGAGGGCGATGACCCCAGTCAGTTGAATATGTTAAAGGTAAGCAGCAGAACCTACACACACACACCCCACACGAGGTATACAGCGTCGACGGGTCGCTTCTAATCGGATGTATTGCTTCCACGATCGTTGCTCCAGAAACGGCGTGTCGCCGATCTTCTGGCACACTTCATCCCAGAAGACGAAGCCGCCCTGATGAAGAACGGAAGGTGACGCAGCCGTGACACGTATGAGCTTAGGGCTTCGAGCTCTTCATTTGACATGTAGTTGATTCAGTTTGTTTGTTTGTTTGTTTTGTTTGTTTGCTTTCCAGATACACCTGCCTTGTGTGTACCTACCGCCCTGTCTTCGACACAGTTGACATGCTCACAGTCCACAGGAAGGGCAGGAAGCACCTGGAAGGTAAGGATCTGGGCTCTTACGCACAACACGGGGCCTGGAAGATGCGCACCTGGACGCACACTCTGACCCAGGCGCGCACTTTGGAGACGCAGGTGGTGAGGTGGTTGTAATATATTGATGGATAATCAAAGAAGGCATTCCAGACGGCAGACTGATTTAAGTGAAGGCATTTCCTTCAAAACTATGACTTCCTTATATCTCTATCATGTGACCTCCCTAACCAATCACATCAGTAGTATTAACCTACCAGAACATTAACCCCTTAAGTTCAATACATTACAGTGGTGAAGGCAGATTGTATAATGATGCCACTTGACACACATTTAATTTCACTTAATATCAAACGTTAATGATAGATCCACGTCACATCATAAACATTTCAAACCAACAGTGTTATTTGTACAACTCAAGCCTCAAGCCAACTCAAATATATATATATATATATATAGGGATATATAATCTCCAATCAATATTAGTGCCCATGTACACATTCCGAGCAATAGAAGTCAAATGGTGTAAACGTATGTCAATGGGCCACAAACTCTACACACAGGGATGAAGTGGTTCTATGGCAAGAAAAGCCAGCTGAAAAATGAAATTACCAAGAGGCGACACACAAACTATGTGCAAGAGGAAGATGCCAGTCAGGCTGAAAGACAGGTGAGAATAACTGACATGGTGCATTGTTGCTCCTCTAAGAGGCTGTTACTCCCACCCATCTCTGTAAGACCTGGCCAGCTTATAGCGTTTGTGTTTTCAGGAGCCCTCCAGTTCAGCCCCGTTGTTGGTACAAACCAGGAAGATTACCCATCATGCCTTGCTAAAGACTGTTCCATACAACAGTTGTCACAAAAAGACCAGGTTGGTGAATTTTTCAACCCCTATATCACCATTTGGGTTAGTTACATCCGGTCACCTTTAAAAGTACCACTCCTGGTTTGGTAATCTAAAAAAAAGTCTATATTTTTTAGCACACCGTCTGAAAAGGGTAGCGGTTCAAACCCAGCCGACCCTCCTGCACCATCCGGCTCAGCACCACTTGAGGTGTGTGAAAGGACCGCAGGTTCAAAGCAAACACCAGCAACAAGTACTCCCAGTAGCTACACATCAGGTAAGCCAGGACACAGAGAGTGGGAAGGGAGTTTGTGTTCACACGAGCCCAACACCCTGATCCGAGTTTAATTAGAGGTGCCTTTGTGTCTGTGCCCGTTTATATTAGTCAAAGCCAACGACTCGAAGCCCTCTAGAAGTAAGAAGGAACACAAAGCAACAGCGTCGGAGCCTCTAACAGCCCAGAGGAGGAGAGAGCTGGAGCACTACCTCCAACTGAAAAGGTACGGGTTGTCTCATGAAATGTGTTGTTGTTGTTGCGCCAACTCGCCACTAGATGGCAGCACAACACCGTCTTTCTGTTCACCCTTTGTGTGTGTGTGTGTTTTTTTTTCTTCTTTTTAGCCATGGGTGGTTGCAAGACCGAAGTGGCCAATGGGTGAAAGACGAAAATGTAGAGTTTGACTCCGACGAAGACGAGCCTCCTCCTTTAGCTGCTCTTCCTCCGGGGGATGAGAAAGACTAAGATGGGACTGTGATGTGGACACTTGTGGATGTGGAGTCGCAGACCTTAGTAGACAGACTGTCGTGCTGTCCATCCATTAAGTTAACACGGATCACCACGATAGCTCGTTTAAAACCAGTGTAATCTTTTAAAGCTCACTGTGCAAGTGTGGGATGTCCCCGCAATTACCGCTCAGTCAGTTCAAAGTATCGAGTGAGGATGAGGCAGACCGCCCTTTGTCATTGGTAAACCATACATGGGCTCAGTGAGCCAGTTGAGGGGAAAACGTAGAACGCAAAGTGTGTGTTGACATGCACTTCAAGTTCACATCAGAGAGACACAACATACTCTTCAGTATTTGAAGAACCTGCCCTCACGACACTGGAGGGACTTTGCAACCAGCTGTGGACCAACAGAACAGAGTGATATCGGTGCTAATCTTGGCATCTTGGCTTGACTGTTCACAAGATCACGTCATTGGGATCACAGTTGTGTTCCAGCACTGTTGGCACAAAGGCAACCTCTGGTTGGTGATCTGGTTCTTATGAGCATTCAAATAAAGACCGTGGTTCATCATTTGAGGTTCGCTGGGTCTGATGTTGCAGCATGTTGGTGTGGGAATCCATCTGTTTTTGCTGTTAATTGCTAGTATGTGGTCAAAATTAAAAGTGCTTGTTCCAAATTGGAGTCTTGCTTCATGGCCTTTAAACACCACATTTGTCCTTTACAAGATCAATGTATCGGTTCTACCCAATTAAATCAACCCTTTTAAAAACACAGCGCTAGCTGCACAGGGACAATTTCAATTTAGTTGGCCATTCAGTAAATACTTACACTCAGCAGTATGGTCCAAAAATACAGCTGTGTTTTACAGTGGCACGAATAAATGGCCAGAAATACAGTGCCGCTTGGCAATACTGACCCTTAAATCAATAGTTGACTGCTTCCTGTGTCAAATGCCACTGTGGCAGATGACATTGTAGCCCTACATGTCTTAAATCACTTGACCTTCTGAGAGGTCTGTGTTTGCTTACATGTGATCTTTTCAAAGGTGACATTAAGCCAGCCATGAGATTAAGGTCCTTGATTGAAGTTGAACACGCCAAAAAAACCTCAAACAACTCGAAAACAAATCTAGAGCGAAAGCACATACGTTGGGCCAGATTGCGGGCACCCAGTGCAGGTGGTGAGGCGGAAGCCCCTCTGAGTTTAGCAGCTGTTCTGTGCTGTTTCTGAAGGCCCCGTGAAGTTCCTTGGGCACACATGGGTGCCCTCCCGCTGGCCTCTGTGAACCTTCAAGTGTGGATGTATATTTGGAGCCGGGTAACCCAAGCCCAGAAGGCCGAGTTACATTCCCTGCCGCTGCACAAGGAGGTTTTGCTGGCTGAACACAAGTGTATAAATAGATCAGGTGCTTAGTGGGGGGAAAGTCAGAAACTCAAGAAAGTACTTTTTATGGGATTGAGTATTGTTAGAAAAGGAAAAGAAAATGGCTTGTCCTTTTTGGGGATGATCACTGCAGATCAGTGAAACATTTCATGCAGCTTGAATATACTGCACACATTTGAATGACTTGAAATATGTTAAATTTTTTTATTTTGTCTTTTATTTTGGTAATTTGACGATTTTGAAGTACTGTAAAGTCTCATTATATTTTGAAAACGTCAAACCACGTCTACTAATTTGTGATATTTGGCACATTTCAACATTTAGAAATAACAGCACTCTTTTATGACCATTTATGACAATATTTAAATGTTTTTATTATTTAAAGTATTTACAAATGTTAATCATCCTCTATAGCACCACGTTATCATGAAAGGAGGGTTCCCTGGTTCAGGGGGATGTTTGGGCCAACGCACACACACTAAAAGCACAAAAAAAAAGACACTTGACATTTTGCTTGTGACCTAGACATGCTTTTATGATGAAGTCAACAGTCTACAAAAACAGCAGGCTGAGGTTAATGAAATGAAATGGCTTTTACATTTACATGGACGTTACATGGGTTTTCACCATGCATGATTCATTAAACCACTGTGAAAACTCATGGCTACGTGGAGAAGTGCTGACAGGGCCAGCAGTAGGGGCTCCAAGGGGATGCTGAATTGATTAACAGGAAACCCGGATGTTCGTTGGCTGTGTTCACTTCCTCCTTCGTGCTCATCTCAGTCTCTGCTGGCGAACTATGGGGGAAAAGCAGGAGAACAAAACGTATTTATGTCTTCCTCAGCGGTACCAGTGATGCTATGCTCAAGGACAAACAGGGTAGTCATGGTAACGGCTGAAGTAACGCTAACATGCCAATGTTTACGGAACGAAAAGCAATTTCAATATCAAAGCTCACACACTTATCTATTATTTATGAGAAGATGGGTAACAGTTATTTAGTGAATTCGAACGAATGTGGCGTTTTGAGATACTGACGCATGTCGTTGTTTCTGGTGATAGCCATGGCGGCCCGGGCCCGGGGCCCCTGCTGGGAGAAGTGGTAGCCGAACTTCAGGATGCTGGAGTTGTTCTCCAACATGGCGGCGATCTCCATCTCCACAGAGTCCCCCAGCGAGTGCCTCTGTAGGCGGGGGTCATTCAGGGTAACACCACGTTAAACCTTTGTACATTTCAGTCATTTAGACACTTTTATCCAAAGCGACTTACAAGTTGGGTCGAGACCGATCAAAGCACACAAGCAATTCCTCTGTTGGTCGAACACGACATTGCGTGTCACTTATTTTCACTGGACTCACTCAACGTGTGTCCAGTTTATTAAACTGAAGCACGTGTACGTATTTGACTAATGGTATGTCGATTCTGTTCTGGGGGCCATGATAACCCAGCGGCTAGGATGTTTGACTTCCGGGCCGAAAGGTTCTGGGTTCCAAACCACGTTTTCTTTTACGTTTTCTTGTTGGACATATCGAACACGTCGAATCTGCGTTGGCCAACTTCGGCCAACATTATATAGTTGGCGTTCGTTGGGCAGTGTGCAAGCACCTGCAAACCGCTGTATTACAGTAACAGCACTAGCTTCACACCGTTGTATCTGTGAATATATGTGAATCTATATTTGTGTGTGTGACCTGGTTGTCAATCTTGAGCTCCACCAGCGTGGCGTTGCTGGCCATGGCCTTGATGACGGCCATCATGCCCTCGGCTGTGATGAAGTTGGACTCGATGTTAAGACTCTGGAGACTGGTGTTCTCCTGCAGCATCTCCGCACATGCCTGCACACACACACACATCACACGCACACACACACACACACACACACACACGCACACACACACGCACACACACACACACACACACACACACACACAAATAAAATACAATAAGGGATACAATACTGCCATCAAATATATTACGATTCTAAACAAATGTTATGTTGCATCTGCGTTAAGTAAATAAGTAATAATTATGATAGTTGATGAGGCGTTAGACTGACGTGGGCGACAGGGTCGTTGCTCCGTGTGGCTGCGATGCTCAGGAACTCCACGTAAGAGTTCCCCTTCATAGCCTCGAACACCTCCTTCAGCGTGGGGATGGGAATGTCCTGGTTTCACACACACACACACACACACACACACACAACGGTAAAGGTCTCACCATGACGTGGTGAATGAAGCATAGCATGAGACATGTTTGACAACGTGATTCTTTTCAAAGAGTTGAGTCCGAGTAATATCCACTATTTAATACATATATGTATTTTAGACTGCATTACACCATACTATGCATGCAAAGTATCTATCTCCATGTAAAGAGTCTTTATTATTATTATTATAATTATTCTGATTATTATTATATAGATTCGGTCCTTAACAGTACATGGCCCACAGGGACTATCAATCCATTAAATAACTATGTGGGGATTCTGTGGAAGAATTGAATTGAATTAAATCTAATCCAATTCAACTCTGCCCCCCCCCCCCAAACCACAAAGTGCATTCTAACACCTCCACATTTCCCATGATTCCTAGCGGCTGACCTTGATGTTGTTGAGGTTGACCTCCGTCAGTCCGCTGTCGTTGTTGTGGATCTTGTCCACGGTCTCCTCCACGTTGGTGGTGTTTGGGGGCTCTTCCGGAAAGATCTTGAAGGGATCTGCTTTTACCACACCTACGGGGGGGGGGGGGGGGGGGGGGTTTTGGGGAAC
>OOFB01020809.1:6697-22008 GCA_900323305.1 Trachyrincus murrayi
CAGACAGACATGATTGTACAAACACATCCACTCATTCATATAGACACAAATACAAATACAGGACAAGCACTCACTCACACACACACACACACACACACACACACACACACACACACACACACACACACAGGGAAACACACAAATGCTGGTACAAACATACACAGAATGAGAGAGAATGGGCAAGGCGGTAATCAATACTAATAGCCACTTACACAGTCTGATACCCATTAGGTTTCTACTAATAAATTCCCTGTCCGGAGAATCAATTACCGTTCAGGTTGTTCAGGGCAGCTGCAGTTTAACCTGTTTTACTGCTGCACATGTGTTTGGATTAAGTAGTTCAGTTGGTGAATGGCCACAGATGGTCAGCTAGGTTGTGTGTGAGAAACATCTAGCTGCAGGTAGTCCACGCAGTAACATGACTTTACAGGAAAGACTGCAGTGTATTAAATTACACCAACCCCCTCAGGATCATTAGGATAAAGTCATACCTTTAGACAAATCCTGCTGTGCGAAACACACACACACACACACACACACACACACACACAAACACACACGTGCACACACACACGTGCACACCCGACTTATTCACGCACAAAAAATACAAGCACACAGCAACCAAGGAAAACACATTATCAACATGCAGCGATTTATTTTATTGCCAAACGTGGAATGAAAGGGATCTAACACAAGCGGTTAGCTGCACCAGCTTGTCTGAGTCCTTCTGTTGTGCAAACAAGACCTCCACCTGTTGTTATACAGGGACATGAGACAAGATGGGATCAGTTGTAAAGAAAGAGAATGATATTTGACACTAACATAACACGGCGGAGTCTGCTGTAGTGTAGTTTGTACGATGGTTTTCTCTGTGAGGTTGCTGGAGCTGGTCGGCTGTGAGGGTGTTGCTAGATGCTGACACATCGATAGTTAAGGCCAACCATGTGTATCCAAAATCAATGCACTACAAATCATACGTGGAATAATGTGGTCTTGGAATGTATTTTTATTTTATTTTTTTGCTGATTGAGCGAAGCAGCAATGCAAAGATGATCCCACCTGGAATCAATCGGCTCCTCGTATTTATCACATCCTGGGAAGCTGCGCCATGTTATTTACAACCCGCTGTGGAGGAGCTGGCTGCAGGACAGGACAACGCTCTGATGCACCGGGGCTGATTCATATTGTTGGAAGGCTTCGGCTGCAGTCTGTCATGTCAGGAGGAACCCGACCACCGCCACAAACCCATGAGCCCGGTACATCATCACGCCGAGGCCTGTGCTCCATTGTGTCTGTTGTTGGAATAATGTCTTCTGTGTGTTGGCATGAAGTGCTCTGCACGGTCCTGTTGTGAAGGCCTCTCGTGCTCTAGCGTGACGCGTAAAGGTTACAGAGTCAAATGAATAATCATAGGATACTGTCCAGTGGTGACGTAGACTCCTCAGTGTGGGATTGAGTCTTAAATCAATCGTCTTTTTTTTTAGATTTGACAGTTGTGACGAGAGAGAATAAAATACTCACTCTCTGCTCCCTCCCTCGCTCGCTCCATGTCTCCGCCAACGCTGTGTGCGCAAATGTGATTGAAAAGAAAGATGGATTCCCTGAACCAATCAGGGAAGAGCTACCCTGATTGGTCAGACATGAGCCGGGAGAGGTATAAAATCTAGATTGTCTCATACAGAGGCAGGCGCTGTCAACCAGAACAGTTGACGGATGACGATGCCACTTCTAACAGATTATACTCAAATGCTAGCTCATGTTGTTCAACATCGAACGCTAACACAAGACATCTGTTGTGAGTGTAACTTGTGTCAGGCTAATTGAATGGTCAGAAACGTATGAATCCCCGCAGTTGCTCTCAGGGGAACAGGACTGTGCAACCTCACGACTTTTCGTGATTTTTCTTCATCGTTCGTCGGACGTAAGTGCCGTCATCCGAGGCCAGCGAGTGTAACAAAGGCACCTCTTGTCAACCAAAACGTGAAGCCTTTTTTTTCTTTCCACATGTGGGGAAGTTCGGATAAGCGGTCATCCTATTGAGGGCCGAGGTCAAAGGTTGGCCTAGGTCGCACACCTCTGTCACCCCTCCTTCCTTCTTTCCATGTCTCATTCTTTCCATCCAGCTTGTTTTCCTTGAATTGAAAGGTTACATTGTCCGCCGGTCCACATGTACAACACATGTAAACTACATGCACACAAACATAAACACACACACACAAACGCAGTAGGCCTAAGTAGAAAACCTTGTAAAAGGAAGGACTGTTTAATGACCAGTAAGACAAGTAAGAGTCTGAGATTAAACAACTCCGTCTTAAGCTTTCCTCCAGATGTCTTCTATCCCTCCCACTTCCATTGATACGTTAACATTGACGACATGACCCCCCATGACCTGACTGTTTGCTCTCGCCTCGCCTAGTTACAACAGCCTGACAGAAGTGGAGGGCTCAGAATTCAGGTCGCTACGGCAACTGGAGATGCTGATGTTGCACGGCAACGACATCAGCACGGTTCACTCTGGCGCCTTCTACAGCCTGAGATCACTGCAGGTAAGTCCTTCTGTTGCTCTGCAAATAAAAAACCACCACCTGTTGTTACAGTCTCGTCTTAGAAAGATATACAGGGACATTAGACAAGATGGGATCACCACTCAACTCAACTTTATTTATATAGCACCTTTCACACAAACATGCAGCCCATGCAGCAAAATTAAAACAAAAACATAAATCGATACTAAAAATTACAATTAGAACACAATACGATTTTTTTAAATCAATGAATATAAGTCAAGTCAAACCAGGGAATACAAAGTATGTATGTATTTGTTTTATTTTGTATTGATCGCAGCAGCAATGCGAATTTAAATGCGAGCATTCCAACCAAACACCGCCATTGTTCCCTGCACCCGGTCCAGATCCTGAAGATGAGTTACAACAAGCTGACGTCGGTGAACGCCGGCTTGTTCCAAGGTCTGGTGGGTCTCGTCCGCCTCCACCTGGACCACAACCTCATCAGCTTCATAGACCCCTACTCCTTCACAGGCCTCACCTCCCTCAAGCTGCTACAGCTGGAGGGTAACCTGCTCCGGGACGTCCACCCCCACACCTTCATCACACTGTCCCTGCTGGGAACCTTCTGGTCTTCAGGGCTCCGGTGAGAGGTCCAGGTCCAGATACCGAGATGTAGTGAGAGAGACAGACCCTACTCATTTAATTTAATACAATTTCCAGTACACTTCATTTTCTGAATTCTGTTTTTTGTAATTGTATTGAAATGATCTCAGACATCTGCATCTATCGGACAACCTACTGGAGCAGCTTCCTGCAGCATTGCTGCAGACCACTCCCAAGCTGGAAGTCCTCTTCCTCCATGGAAACCCCTGGTCATGTGACTGTCAACTCCAGTGGCTGCTAGACTGGAACTCCAAACATGAGGGTAAACAGAGACCATTACCCATAGAGATATTCCAACAACAACAAAAAAAACTGACCAGAATGGACCTTTCTGGCTTTAAATCAAAACATCAAATAGTAATTGCATCAGAAATTGCATAAATCTGGGATTTTGCTACAATCAACGTTTGTTGCACTAGATTACTGCATTTGGTATTCAATTCTATTTGCACACATTATCATTTAAAGAACGTGACAACGATAGTCATTCCAACGCTGTTCTAATAGAGAATAGCTAGCATAATCTCTGCCTGCATCTCTCATACAGATGTGCTGAGATCCTTTGTTATGTTACGGCCGTAACTAATGCCATCTGCTAACTGTTTGGGTCACAGAATCGTGTGAAAGTAATCACCTATGGTACCCCACTCAGCCTTGGAATGCATGAGGCTGTGAAAAACAATATTGCATGCATGGCAACATGTCTGATGTGTCTAATGGCCAGGAAGGTATTAATCTGGGATTTATTTAACCCTGAGTCTGTTGGCTTCCTGTATGTTTAAATGGTTCCATTCAAAATCTATTGCTGTCTATTTTATTGGACAGCATTCACAACTGTTGCAGCCACATATTTGTTTAGTCCTTTCCCCTTGAAGTTTCTTTCTCCCATCAAAGTGATTGATGTAAACTCATTCCCCCATTCCTCCTCCTGCTCCCTTGTCCTCCTCCTTCCCTCCAAGTGACTGTTTTGTTTGTCTGATAGTGGTTATTGGTGGCTAGTGCTTTGACTCCTTGCCGAAAATGGTTTGGGTTCAAAACCCTGATCTGTTCAAAACCCCTACCTGTGGGCATCCCTGAGCAAGATGCCTAACCCCTACCTGCTCATTAATGACATGAATTCAAATAACATGACTAATGTTATTTGAATGTTATTTTATTCAAATGAACGGCTGACTGTTTCTTTGTTTGTATGTGCTCTCCTCATCCTCCTCTTCCTTCCTCTCATCACCTCCCTGCTCCACCCTATCTCCATCTGCTCCTCTCTATGAAGGTGTGATCAAGTGCAAGAAGGAGCGCGGGTCTGCGGAGACGTGTGCCCAGTGCTCCTCGCCACACCCCCTCAGCGGCAGCCTGCTCCTTCAACTGACCCCCGACAAGCTGTCCTGCCAGCGGCCGCTCCTCACCTCCTCCCTCAAGCGGTGGGACAGTCCCGTGTGGGCGGAGTCGGAGGCGGAGCCGGACCTTCCGTACACCCGCGACCTGGAGGAGCCCTTGGGCCGCCTGACCTTCGTGCTTTCGGACAGCCACGGCAACAGCGCTCACGTGGAGTGCGACGTGCGGCGGCCCGGCGAGGGCGCGGCTATGACCTGGTCAGAGAGTCCCGGCGCGCCCGGGGAGGTGTCCGTCAACGTGTCGCTGGCGACCGTCCTCCGGTGCGAGATCGACCGGGAGGCCTTGCAGAACCTATGGCGGCTGGTTGCGTATTACTACGAGAGCCCTGCTATCCTAGAGAGGGGGGCGCCCAGGGGAAACGCAACCAGGGCAACCTATCAGTACGCTCAAGTTGTCAACGAGAACTCCCCGTACTTCACCGACCTGAAGGGCTATCTGACGGCTGAGCCCGAGTGGCTGCTGCAACCCAGGGTCACGTTGCAGCTCAACCGACGCCAGACCACAAACAAAAACCTGGTGATGGATTTTTCCACTCTGATCTCCGAGCGCATAAACACTCGCGCCAGACAAGGTGACGCACACGGCAGCTCAGCCGCCGCCGCCTCCTCCTGGGCCCTGATTCGCAGAGGGACCGCGGGGCAGGTGCAGTCTGTTCTTGCGGGTTCGAAGGTCCGACTGGAATGTGACATCATCACTCCGGGGTCGGATGTGAAAGTGGAGTGGATGCATCCCGATCTGTCCATCATTGAGGGCATAGATGGAAAAAGTGAACTCTCTGAGAGTGGGCAGCTCATCATTCTAAATGCTAGCCTGTCAGACTCAGGCCTGTACCACTGCCTGGTGAAAACCCACGCTGGAGTCGACGTGGGCCCCATGAGGCTCACTGTCAAAGAACGCTCGCTCAGTCCCACTGCTTTAAATGGGGAAAAAATTATCATCAAGAAAGGACAAACACTTTCTCTGCCTTGTAATGTGACCACAGTGCAGCCCAGCCAGACAATCTGGTACCTGCCCAAGAATCAGATTCTTCTTCCAACACAACAGGCGAGAAAGGCAGAGGTGTTGGCAAATGGGACGTTGGTGGTAAAGAAAATGACCCAAGACGAGGCGGGGGAGTACAGCTGCATGGCATCGAACATCTATGGAGTAGACATGGTTTCACACCTGGTAGAAGTCCCCGAACAGGAGAGGTCCAATGTACAGAAAGAGGGAGGGCCCACGATCTTAGTGAGCGGTGAGGAGGAAGGAGAAGGCTCAGGGGTAGGTTACCAGGAAATCAAACGCCCTTTTGCAACACAGTCACCTAAAAGGGTTGGAACACAACGGCGGATTCCTGGAGGGGTTTTGAAAAGAAAAAGAATAAAAGATTCAAACAGAAAGCCTTACAAGTCCGTGAAAGAATTAGATCCAAATCGCTGGGCCGAGATATTGGCTAAAGTCAATGCTAAAGCGACCACTGCTCTTCCGACTATGCACACAGAGGCTAGCGTTAAATGGCTACCTACAGAACGAGCTAAAACAAGTGCCCCCAGGAGGCCCTATACCGCTGCTCCTTCAACTACTGCTACTACTACTGCTGTTATTTCTATAACCACGTCAATTACTACAACTGATACCACTAATTACATCATTCCAGATTTTACAACGGAACGGACTACTACGGAGTCCTACTCCAGTGAGAGTGAACGGACTACAAATACCGACCTTGTTCATTCACAAAAGAAGCAGGTGGTTCTACGACCAGTTGTGAGAAGGCCTGTTATCCCGACCCCCAGAAGTAAAGCACCAGCCGTCAAAGTCGACGACAGAGTCACAGACACAACAGACAGCAGAACAAACGCTCCCGCCGCGGTGGCCACGTCTCAACCTAACAAACAGTCAGGAGGTCGGGTGGCAGGGGACAGGACGAGGACCTCTCAGTATTCCCAGAGATGGCCCAATAGAAGGAGGCCACCTTACAGACACAGAAATCCATCAATGAGAAGAGTTCATCCTCGCCTAAACCCCTCCCACCACAGCAGTCCTCAAACAACAGTTACCCTAGCGACCACCACGCCGGCCACCACAACAACAATACCAACAACAACCACCACAACAACAATACCAACAACAACCACAACAACAACAACAACAAAGTCAACGACAGCAACCACATCCGCGACAACAAAACAAATGACAACAATGGCTCGCACCACCGTGAAGAATGACCAGACGGATGAAGAGGAATATGATTCAGCAGGTTATGATTACAAGGACGCTGATGACTTGGAGGAAGAGGAAGTAGATGTGACGAGCAAGAGTCCCAGTCTTGCTAAGACAACAACAACACCAAAGAAGGAAGTTGACTCCAGAGTATTAACCTCTTCGAGTAGATATCGTTTGCAAAATCCAAAAACCATTTCGGAACCAAAACCGGACAATGTGCCCCGTCCGACCGAAACCACTGTTGGGAACAGCAATAAAGAAAGGAAACGCGAGAAAGACACATTCCACCGAGAGATGAAGCCTACGGAAGAGAAGAAGGAGAGCGAAAGAACAAGGATTGAAGAAGAAGACAAAGATGGAGGGAGAGCAAATCCTAATGGGGTTATGCAAGGCCACAACACACGGGGCACCGTCCATCAAGCTAACCCGGATAGACCGACGTCTCGCGGTAAACCTCACGGTTCCTCGCAGGAAGATGATCGTACATTTTCACACACAGGCAGAGGAACGACAGGAGAGGATACCAGGCATAAAGCAGTGGAGGGAGATTCTGAAAAGCCACAAACAAAACCAGTCAGCCCGACGTTCCCCAGATCGGACCCTATCCACCCCTGGCTTCAGAAGCAAAACCAACCGAACCACAATCCAAATGGAGAAAAAAGCAAAGAGACTCCCCGCAAACACCCATCCCCAAACTGGCCCTCCTTCCACCATCATCATCATCAGCAACACCACCATGTCCTCCATCCCTCTGGCCCAGGGCAAAGATCTTCTACTCGACCCCGGAAAGGTAAGGTCTCTCTCTAATGTGTATCGTTTTGGTTCTGCAATCTCGTGTGTCAGATTCCTGCTCTCAGGTCTACTAAAGTCTGGGTAAATCCAAGCACGAGAGCAGGATAGGAAACTGTGAAGACACGGTGGGTGGTGAGAGTACTTATTTGTTTGATTGCTAAGAGGAGGCCCTCTGTGTAACTTAATAATAAAAGTGCAGCTTCAAAAATGTATTTCAGTCACTCAAGTCATGTTACAACTGGTGTTTTTCCTCTGCCATGATCATGAAATGAATCAAAGTATGTCCCGTCAGCATGCCAGGTTTGAGGATTGTTTTCCACTTCTAGGCCCCGGACTGTTTCCTTTCCCCACATTCCGACCCTGGTCCGTGGTCACCAACCGCCCAGAGATCACAGCAGAAACGGCAAAGCCAACAGCGTCATCAAACACACTAAACACTAAATCACAACCCGCTACCTCTCTACCATCACCATTCAATCATCCTCATCATTCTGGTGGTGGTGGTGGTGGTGGTGGTGGGTCTCATCTGAATCCAGGGAGCGACACCCAAACCAGGGATTATCTCATGTTCTCAAAGCTCAGGAACAGATACAGACAAGTATGTCAAACTGTGTTGTTTTGTTCTGTTGTTCTCTAGTTCTTTTGGTTCAGGTTTCGGGATGAGGTATTAGTTGACTTCTGTGGGAAAGTGCTGGATCGGAAGGATAACACGCTGGATATGTGGTGCAAAGCCTCATTTATACGGACAATACCGTCTGGGTGATCAAACCACGAGAACCGTCTCTCCACGGTTCGCTAAAACATCTGTTACCAATATCATTCAAATTCAAAATGACTTTGTTGTACTTTACAAGTACTTTACAAAATGTCTTATCACAAAGACCAAAGTGCTACTGCTGTTGTTTACGTTCATGGCAGACACGCTCACGCCAAATGCTGTTAATTATATTGGTAATGGATGTCTTAGTGAGGCCAGCAGAGGCAATTACGATGGTTTGATCACCCAGACTGGTGTAAGTAATATATCTACATATTGTGAAATTTTAGATAAAGATATCCGACCAGTGTATATACATTAGGGCCTAATGGCACAGCCTCTTTTTTGAGACTTACCTAGTCCACCCCCTAGTGATTGAACAAAATGCCTTCCAAATATTATTGTGATCTATGCTTCTTCTCTAATAACGTGAAACATTTTTCATTTCATTGAAATCTCTTTTTTTGATGTTTTGTACTAGGCACAGCTTGATCGCATCGCTCAGCTGGGGAGAAGGGTGACCCTCCCGATCACCCCCAGGCCTCACGTAATCACCCGCCATCACCCCTCGTCCTCCAGCGATTCCAGACTCCACATTCTACCACTTTTTAAACCCTACACACCCAAACCGCCGACACCTCCTCTGAAAGTGCCGGAGACATTGAAACCCATCCAACCTGCCGTTCCCCCTTTCTCCTCAACCTTTGACCTCTCCCCTACCTTTTTGCCTCACCCAAACACCACCCCTGTGCTCTTGTATGGAAGTCGATGGCCCATTGGAGGTAGGTGTGTTTACCATCACGAATAGTGTTAAAGGTGCTTGCACAATGCCCAAACAAAACACCAACACCCAACTTTAGAATGTTGGCCGAAGTTGGTCAACGCCCATTCAACGTGTTCGCCAACGAAAACCTTAATCCATCAACAGCGAACAGCAAACCAACGGGTCTGGCACACCGGCCTGATGTTGTGTTTGTTTGTATTTGTTGGGGCAGTGTGCAAGCACCTTAAGACGTGGTAGCAGTGAGAGTGTCCATATCGTAAAGTGGAACTGTCTTCTAACAGAACGGGTCAGTTCACGGGATCCCACTGCGGTACCGCCTTTCCCCGGGCTGATACCCGATGCGTTGGGTAGCGGTGCAGGGCACAAACCCTATATCACTACGGCAACCACAGCGAGTCTGTCGGTGCTTGCGGAGAGCGATGTGTACCTGCCATGTAAGGTGTCAGGAATCCCAGCACCCAGCATCGCATGGACCAAAGTCTCCACCGGTAAGGAAGAGAGAACAAGATGGGGAGGTGTTAATGGTCTGTGATGAAAATCTAAATGTTCTGTTATCCCAGTTGCACGCTTTCATGCTGGATAGAGATTAAGAGATTACGTTAAAAGTAGAACAAGAGTGTAATAAAATTAACATTAGACATGTGTGCTTGTACCTTGGTCTAGGTGCCAGCATCCCAGCCGGCACTAAGCATGGACTGCGTTTTGAAGTCTTCAAGAACGGCACCTTTGTCATCAAGAACGTGCAGCTCCAGGACCGAGGCCAGTACCTCTGCACGGCACGCAACAGCTTTGGGTCGGACCGCAGGGTGATCACCTTGGCTGTCCAGACTGAGGCTCCCAAGATCCAACCTCCCAAGTCCAGAGAGGTAGCAGTCTACCTGGGAAGGGACGTCCGTCTCCACTGCCTTTCCTCCGGCAAACCGCCTGCCAGGATCTCCTGGATCCTTCCCAACAGGACTTTTGTCCGTGACGTTGGGTCCGCCCAGGCTCCCCAGCCCCAGGTGTCTTTGCTGCCCAATGGGACCCTCCTCATCCAATCAGTCAATTTCTCAAGCAAAGGGGACTATAAGTGCATTGCGAGCAACGTGGCGGGTGCTGACACGGTGACCTATAACCTCCACGTTTCTGCTCTCCCCCCAAGCATCAACGAAGGCCCGTCGGACACCGTCCTCATCCAGCCAGGTCTGCTCTTGAATTGTGAAGTTAAAAAGTTGCAAAGCTTATTTCATTAATGTATATCATGAGGAGAGTAAAATAAAGTAACATGGCTGAATCTGAAATGTCGTGGTCCAAACAGGGATGAGCGTGTACGTCCACTGCTCCGCAAAAGGAGAGCCAGAACCAGTGTTAAAGTGGACCATCCCAGCAGGGGTCCACGTCAAGCCATCACAGTTCTTGGGGCGCAGGCTGTTTGTCTTTCCCAATGGGACGCTGTATGTGAGGAATGTCGCACTGGCTGATGGTGGGAGGTATGGGACCGATAGCCCTACTAGTCAAAATATAGCTTTTGAGTCTATAGGGTGTATAGGTTGAATCTATATTTAATTTGTGCTAAATGCAAACCACCTTTTCTATACTTTGACTAAAGGTGTGCTTAAATGCATTTTAAGCTATACTAAAATCCTGTTTGAACTTCAATTTGAATAAATGATTTAAATTGTATTTTATTACAGTTATGAGTGTTCGGCAAAGAATGCAGTGGGGATCGCCAAAAGAACGATCCAGCTTGTCCTCAGAAGAGATGCACCGGCCTTCCCTCGCCACCCTCCTCCTACCGCTGCTCCTGTCCCCCCACTCTACGACCACCATGCCATCCCACGGCCATCCCAGCAGCATCTGGTCTCCGCTATGTACGGTTCAACGGTCTTCCTCCACTGCCCCGAGTCTACTGGATCAACAAGGGGAACCGTTTGGCAGTTACCCTCCAAAACCATAATGGAACATCGATACAGGTCTGTGAAACGTTCATCATCGTGTTCAAATGTTGCCTTCTGTTTGTGAATACAATCCAAAAGGGTGTTCATTGAATCTGCTTTCTCCCTCTTTGTCTCCAGTCCAGAGAGACCCATCACAGTGTTTCGTAATGGGACTCTAAGGATCCTACATCTTACAGAACTAGATGGCGGAAACTATCTGTGTCTCTTTCAGCGTCCCAATGGGGAAGACATGGAACTCTTTCAGGTCAGTCATTAGTGATTAGCTAGAGATCACTGTACACCTTGAGGATTTCAACATAACGTTAACGACCTTTCATTAACTGACTGAAACATTGCATCTCTGTTTAATATTGGTTGATAATGAAATCATACGTAAGTGTTCAAACTAAAAAGTTGTTGAGTAATTGCGCATGTCTGTTTAGAGGCGGATGGATGGAGCTCAGCGATCTTAGAGATCTCAACCATTGCTAGGTTTCATTCTTCTCTAACGGTCGGGGGAAGACCCCTTACCTCTTTGGGACTCCTTCGCAGTATTACTTCGTCACAGTCCAGTATGACGTTTCATCCCTATGGTAAAGATGAGGTCTAGTTGTCAGACCTAGGCAGTTTACCCTCACAACCTCTTTTTGGTAGCCCCTTTTCCTCTAGTACCCACAGGTTTTGTGTGTTCACGCAGATCAGCAGGTACACCAGAGCGTACAACAGTGTGTGTCTTTGTCGTATCAGGTCGATGTGTTGATGACCCCTCCCAAGATTGAACACCTGAGACCTACTCAGCCCCATGTTACCTACGGCCAGAACTTCCAGGTATCCACTCTCAAAATTCAAAAATAAAAGTACATGAAGTTCGAATCCAATCATTCATTGAATTTCAATGCTAATCCATGGTCTGTTTCTCTCCCTTCTTCTTCTTCTTCTTCTTCCTAGGTGGACTGCGTGGCCACAGGTCTTCCCAATCCAGAAGTGTCCTGGAGCCTCCCAGATGGAACTGTCATCAATAATGCTCTCCAATCGGATGACAGCGGCGTTCGCAACAGGCGCTTTGTTATCTTTGACAACGGAACGTTACTCCTTCAGCAGATGGGTAAAAAAGACGAAGGCGATTACACCTGCTATGCCAAGAACCAACTGGGCAAAGATGAGAGAAAAGTCAGTGTCAAAGTTGCACCCAATGCTCCGAAGATTAGGTCAGACTCACATTTGTTGGTGATGGCCAGGCTGGGAGAGTCGGCTAAGGTTGTCTGTCAGGCAACAGGCGAGCCAAGGCCAAGGATTCTGTGGATCTCACCTGGCCATCATATCATATCTGTATCCTCAGATAGGTACCAAGTCATGGAGAATGGAATACTAGTGGTAAAGAGGGTGACACTCGCGGATCAAGGGAAATATACGTGTATTGCACGAAACCTGGCTGGCGAGGATGTAAAAAACTTCCAAATGGAGGTGGAGACCCAGGAGCCTTCCATCAACGGAGCCAAAGGCAGGAGTACATCGAGGGTTCTGGCTGTGTCCTACCAGGCCACTCAGCTGGACTGCAAAGCGGAGGGTTACCCTGAACCAAGGGTGTCATGGATCACCCCCTATGGCCAACAGCTCCCCACACCTTACGTGGGTGGTCGTTTCCAAGTGCACCACAACGGGAGCTTGGAGTTGAGAGGCGTGAGGAAAACCGACGAAGGGAGGTACGCGTGTATGGCTAAAAACACACGAGGAGAAGCCACGTTTTGGGTTGAGCTTGAGGTGGCGTCGATAGCTGAGAAACCTAGCTTCGCCATACCGAACATTGAAATCTTGCCAATCAAACAGGACAGCGGGGAGATAATCCTCGAGTGCCCCGCCCGTGGTAAGCCCCACCCAGAGTTTGCATGGATCCTACCAAACAGAACCATGTTACCGCCTGGCAGGGCACTCCACCGTTTTGTCCATCACCTTGGAAACGGGACTCTCAGGATTTCCCGACCGGTTGCAAACGATAAGGGAGTATACAGATGTGTGGCGAAAAATGTCGCAGGTCAAGCCGAGAAGCGCTACACCCTGGAGGCGGGAAGGAAGCCGGTGATCAGAGGAGCTACAGGTAAATATCTTGTATCATAATTACTCTACAGTCCCCATATACCCCGTCTGTATTTCATCTCTACATACGTTTCAATTTCTCCAGGTGGTATGAAGATCACCTATGGCCACAGCCTGTATCTGCCCTGTTCTGTGGATGGCTGGCAGCAGGCAGCCATCTCATGGACGCTGCCCAACGGTCGTCTTTTGGACAAACCCCAACACACTGGTCGGGTTTCTGTCTTTGCCAACGGGACGCTCCTGCTAAAAGAGGTGGCCACGTTTGACAAGGGAACCTACATCTGCAAAGCCTCCAACACATTTGGCTCGTCCACTTTGTCTTACCCGGTCACGGTGATGGTTTACCCACCGCGCATCACCAACGCACCGGCCTCGGTCACCAGAATACACCGGGGTTCGCCAGTGACGTTGGGGTGCGTTGCTGCGGGTATTCCCAAGCCGGAGATTTCATGGACGTTGCCCGGACGCACCACGTTGGTGCCCCACAGCAGATTCACTGTTCAGGGAGGTATCCACATGATGGAGGACGGGAGTTTGGTTGTACAAAACCCCATGCTAACAAACTCTGGCATTTACAAATGTAACGCAAAGAATGCCCTTGGGACAGACTTTAAATCCACATACCTACAGGTGATCTGAAGGAAACTTTGGATTTCACAGTAAAAAAATCTCACAGCACTTATGAGATAAAGGACTTTTCCCTCTCTACAAGCTTGTCCTGGGGACAAACTGAACTCTATCCACTTAACAATGATGACCTATGAATGACAGATTTGTTTGTTACTTTAGCAGGAAATGTGCATATAGACTCGACGAGTCCTCTGTCCTCTATGGCGTTTTATTACAATGGCCAAATAAGCAAATATCCCCTATGCAAATATATTGTTGATCGTGAATTGGGTTTTGTTATAAAAGTTTAAACCTTCAGTTTGTCTTTTTTTTTTTCCTAGTAATTACTATTTTCGTCTCACTAGTAAGGAAATCACCATAACTAGCTCAAGAGCTTGTTAGATTGTATTAGATTTGCGAACTAAGATATTTATATGATGCTAATATACTTTTCAGGAATCTCAAGAAACCGATCAGTGCCTAACAGTTACCTTGCCTACAAACAGCAACAGGTCCGCAACACAAACGTTGTAATATGTCTATTGGAAGGTAAGCAGAATAACATATTGATCAAGCTATTGAGATATAGCCATCGAAGCTGTCATTCAATGCCGGTCATGTTAAATGAATGTGATGTAATGCAACATTTATATCATGCTAAGTGTGCACAGTGAGGAATCCAATAATTTATGGTAAACTTATTTTCACAATCATGCTGATAAAAGACAATCCAAATAAAGGTTTGAATTTCATATGCTTGTTCATTATTTTAAATAAATTAAATTAAAGAACAAACCTCCATGCATTCATTTGGCTGTTACTAATAACTTAATAATAATGTCTCAGTGCATTCATTACATCACCTGATCTGTTCTCACACACAAAGGCTCATCATGTGTTTTCTAAGATGACCTCATCTACCTAGTGGTGGAACACACCTGTTGCAGTCTACAAATGTGTAGTTTCACACAAACAAGGATCATAAGTATAAAGCAGTACTACTCATGACTGAATAACCGTGGCATAGAGCAGACAGATTACAGATTGCAATACGTTTTACTGTAGCTCTAAATACTAGACAACCCCTCAAATCAAAGCTCAGGGACAGCAGCACCATCTCTTGTTATTGTATACAAGTTGTACAACTGCCTCTGATTGGCTACAGTCATGCCTGGTGATGCTACTTGTGGTATTGCGATTTGAACCAATCAGAACCACCAATTGCAACAAGCTGTGGATGTGTATGTGGGTGCATTCTTCAACCCTCTCTTTCATATTGCCCTGCCCAATAGCAAATCGATAACACAGCAACATGTGATGGCGTGTTGTGATAACGTGCGTGTCCATGTGTATGTAAGAAATGTGCTCTATTTCAGGGCTTGTTTGATTCTGCAGAATGTGAATGCTCCACTGATGCTTCCAGACAGAGGGGTCTTTGACGGAGACGGGAGAAGGGACCTTTGTCTGACACAAGCGTGGGGATTGTCAAACTCAGAGTCAGTGTATCAATGTGTGTGTGTGTGTGTGTGTGTGTGTGGGCTAGGATTGTTGTGCAGAGAGCGAATCAAAATGGAGAGCTAGCAACATATTCG
>OOFB01020814.1:0-10552 GCA_900323305.1 Trachyrincus murrayi
CATCCAGCCAGCCACGCGCTACACTTTAAACAACCTGGCAACGCGCACACACACACACACACACACACACACACACACATACACATACACACAAACACACACACATGCACACACACACATACAGATACACATACAGATACACATACACACACACACACACACACACACACATACACATACACACATAAACACACACACACATACACACATAAACACACACACACACACACACACACTGATTCTGCCAGGTAAAGTAGAACATGGGTTCACCTGGCAGAATCCTGTGTCCTCACAAAGCTCCTTCTCTTTACCTTACGTTTCATATATTTCCCTTTTGTTTCCCTTTTTGTCTAATACAGGCGTGAGCATTCACACAACCACTAAACTGGATCCAGACTGAACCATTGTGGAGGCGGGAGGGGGGACTAAACCACCTCATCGCGGGGAGGCTCAGGTCCTGCCGGGGGTTGTTTCGGCGGGGGATAATGAAGTCAGAGATAGGGGGCGATTACTTTGTGATCCATTAAAAGTAATGGCCAGTAAGTACTCGCTAACTGACTCAATCAGCCTGGGTTTATGGGGACACCCGCGGTGCTGCACTCCCTCGTCCTCGTAGAAGTCATTATGGTTCACAAGGACGTGATGCGTCAGAGGCCTCCGCTTGTTACCGCCGGACTTGTTAGATCCTACAATGTGTTTCTTTCTGTGGATGCGTGTTAAGAATCTGCTACTAGACGCTTTTATCCACAGTGACTTATGGTCACTTTGGATGCACGTCATTAAGGAGCAGGTAGGGGTTAGAGGTCATTAAGGAGCAGGTAGGGGTTAGGGGTCATTAAGGAGCAGGTAGGGGTTAGGGGTCATTCATGAGCAGGTATGGGTTAGCGGTCATTAAGGAGCAGGTAGGGGTTAGAGGTCATTAAGGAGCAGGTAGGGGTTAGAGGTCATTAAGGAGCACATTAAGGAGCAGGTAAGGGTTAGGGGTCATTCATGAGCAGGTATGGGTTAGCGGTCATTAAGGAGCAGGTAGGGGTTAGAGGTCATTAAAAAAAACAAAAGAATAACTCACGTCCTTGAGGCAGCCCATGAAGTTGTTGCTGACCGGGGACCCGGGCAGGTCGGCTGTGTTGGGACTCCCTCCGATGTAGAAGAAGTCATCAGAGCCCAGCATGGTGTAGTCCTCCTGGGTGTAGCCAGTGGTGGTCAGTATACCATCCACCGATATGGTCACCTGGAGAGGGACATGACCCCCAGGAGGAAGGACAGACAGAGACAGACCAGAGAGAGGACAGAAAGAGACAGACCAGAGAGAGGGAGAGACAGACCAGAGAGAGGGAGAGATAAAGGACAGGAAGATGGATGTAGAGCACCAGGGATATGAACAGTAGAAGAGAACAGAAGAGAGGAAGACAAAAGGAGAGAATAGGGAAGAAGTTGGATTAAAAGAGATCAATAGGCGAGGGGGGCGTGTCTCGTGAATACTACCACGCGATTGGTTACTTTACGTGTCAGTTAGCGCGAAAGAGAGACAGTGGGAGGCGGGTCTTCACTCCAGAGTGCAGTTGATCAGGATCTAACTTAAGGACTGTGATTAAGTGATTTTTTGGGTTAATTATATAATCACACCTGGGTAACGAGTACTATGATTAACTTGTGTTATATCTGAGACATTACTTATAGAAGGTAGGCCTACTATTGATAACTGCCTCAGATAATATAAGCACATCACATGTTAGTTATGTGTTCATTTCATCACTCGTCCTGTGCATCGGTCCAGCAGCGCAAAACAAATACGAAAAAAAATGGGAAATGACCCGCGCCGCCAGGAGCTGATGGCATGCGACAGAGTGGGCCGGCGCCGCCAGGAGCTGATGGCGTGCGACAGAGTGGGCCGAGGGCCGCCAGGAGCTGATGGCGTGCCGAGGGCCGGGTGGCCTCGGGGGTACAGATGTACAGCCTGGGTTCAGGCTGTACATACACTGAGTTGTGAATCCTTTGAGAACTCCTCTTTAATATCAAATCAAATTAAAACTGGAAGTGAAACTAAGAATTAACGTGGTGCTACAGGATAGCACCACGATATAACACAACAGCACGTGAATTAAAGTCATTGTTGCTGATGCTTCTGAGCAGTAAGCGGTAATCAGGTTCAACAAAGCTAAACTAAATGTCTTCTCACTTATAATATAATATATATATAATATAATATAATACTCTCTGTACTCTCTGAAGTCTTAAACATCTGCTAGGCTGCATCTGCTCACACATATCTTTAGTTTGTAGTGTAGTTTTAATTACTTACTGTGTGCATTGTGTTTGTGTGTCTTTAACTAGACGCAGCACTATTAGCAAAGTCCTGTTTTATTTTTAGACTAATTAAATGTAAGTAGTATATATGCTGGATGGGTGCAGAGATAACAGCTATTTTAACACCATGAAAAGATATATTAATTGTATCTAATGCGTTTGGTACATAGTGATTTTATAATGATAATGATGATGACGATAATGATTTTATCGTCGTTGACGTCACCTAAAACAAGGGCCTGTTTCTTTGTGTAATTCACCAGATGAGCGCACACAGTGTCGCAACCATGGCAACCTCACCTTTGACCTTTTGAAAGAGTAAGACCCCAAACAAGTGCACTCGACAGAACCCCCCCCCCCCCTTCCCCGTTCCCCAAATGTAATGTTCATGTTTGAAGGATAATTGTTCACCAATAAATTGTATTCAGTAGTTTTGTGGCCTGTATTGTTTTGTTCCGTACTCTCCCATGGGGGACAGGGCAACCCATTTTTATGTCTGCTGTCACGACTGGAAAAGGGGAGAGAGAGGCGCGCTGCGCCTAGCGCGGTGTGTGGCTAGCGCTGTGGGCGTCTGTAGCGGTGTAGCGTAGCGCTAGCTGTGGTAAAGGTCGCTCATCTTCGTCTTGGACCGCCGCCGCTAGTGTTAGCATCCCAACGGGAGAAAAGAAGGGGGGTTAGCTAAGGCATCACAGAGAGAGGGGGAGGGAGGGTTGTGGTGGTGGGCGGGGTCAACGTTGGCAATGTATTTCACAATAAAAGTCTCTTTTGGGGGGGGGCAATCTACCCTGATGCAACCCTCGGTCAAATATCGCCAGCTGAAAGTTAACGGATGCTGGGACTACAAGGCCCACTAGGTTTGGAAGCGTAGTCTAAAGGGGACCAGGGGTCCAGGAGTAGTGGGGTTCAGTGGTTGGGGGTAAGGGGTGGTTAACTGTGTTTCTGAGTGGTTCTGAGTATCCGGTTCAGATATCATCTCCCAGTGACGGCCTCATTAGCTCGGTGTTATTAGCACATTAGCATCAACGGTGGGTTTTTATGAAGCCAACTGCCAGACACCTGTTTGAAATCCAGTGGAAAGCGCGGGAGAGATCTGCCGTAAATCTTTTAATATTGATTTCAGACAACTGATATAAATTAAGCACAACAACCTATACCAAAAACATCTAAATATCGGCGTCATTGCTCGAAGGCGTCTATGAATTATTCAAAGCTTACAGTTAGCGTCAACCTGACTACATGAACCTTGTTTACACGTGCTTGCATCACGGGCCATCGGAGAAGACTGATGACTGATCACAGGTTGGCGGTTGAAACAATGGCTGCCCATTGGCCCTCGTCTGAATATGTCTGATAAACATAGTCAGGTTGTTCTTTCAAACAAAGAATCCAGAATAAAACATGATTCAGATGTAACCAGTGGCATTCAGGCTTCTGAAACTGTGCTGGGTCAGGCGTCGCCTGTTTAGCTACAAGAAGGAGTTAAGTTGTGTGAATGGAGCAAAATCAAATACAGGCTGCATGGATTCTGTAATGCCCCACAGCTACCAGCAAGTACATTCATCACAGTTTTCCATCCACAAATTGATGGCAAATATTACGATTTAGCAAAGAATAGCTCCATCACTCAATATAAAATACAATAGAACAAGGTACAAAGACTCATGAATTATACATGAAGGAGCCCATTCTTCTTCTGTGGTCGTGGCCACATTCAAGGTAAAACGTATTAGGAGCCAAGTTACTGAAATATGACGCGTGTATGGTTATGTATTACGATAGGGACTTCCATTACTGTACTCTGGCCTTCCATAGCAATTCCCATTCAACCATGGTTCGTGTTATTAGTCTTTGATTTTCACAGTTCATTAATAATTGATTAACTCCCAATATTTTCAAGAAGGTTTTGCTTTGAGCTGTATCGAGAAATGTGATCAGAGGGTATGGAGCTGTGATCAGAGGGTATGGAGCTGTGATCAGAGGGTATGGAGCTGTGATCAGAGGGTATGGAGCTGTGATCAGAGGGTATATGGACGTTCTGGGCGTTCCCCAGTTGTGGGCTCACCAGCCTGGCAGGGGAAACCGAGTATGGCTCTCTGTGTGCCTCCAGGCTGTTTACAAGGGGAGTATAAATTGCAGTGAGTTCCTAGAGTTTCTTTCCCCAGCAAGCATTAACTAGAACCCCTGGAGTGAAACGTATCATTCAACAGCCGAGGTTTCCTTCACTACTCAGCGTGAACATTTAGGCCTTTTATTTTTTTCATCATTAATTAATTTTTGCTTACAAAAATATGTCATAATAGTATAACCGTTTTAATCTAAAACAATGGCACAAATCTGGTATCTTGTAACTGTTTGCCTTCATCACTTGATTTTAGATTATTTATCATTCATAAACTGTACTTAAAAAATGAGTTCAGAATGAGCTTTCCTAGACGTAGTGGAGAAGCATAAAGCTTTTAGTTGGAAATGGAGCCATTCATTTTTTGGACCAAATCAGATTTCAGACTGTATTATATATTTGTCAAGCAGGAGTAAAACAGTCAACAACAATCTTGTTGATTCCATTATATATTTATATACGTATATCCATTATATTTATCTTCTATGGGTGCTGTTAGTTCTGTGTCACGCTCGGTGCTTTCAGACCAAAATATAATAATTACATATATTACAAAAGGTGCTGCGTCATCGCTGTCATGTTAGTGGTAATATTTCTACACTGAAATATTGTCCAACAACCTATTTAAGGCTGTTATTTATACTAATGCCCTGCCCTGTCAGATGCCCCTGCTCGCTTTCTTCCGTTCAGGGAATGGAACCTACAACCTCAGATAACCCCATGAATCATTCATTACCTTTGAAGCGGATTGTCACTTCGCAAATGTGGATGGATTCAGTTTTTTTGTTGCTGCTTCTTAAATATGGACATCAAGACAGCACATATAAAAGAGATGGAAGATAAAACATTCAAAAATGTACTTGTCAAGTGTACTTTTTTGCACATAGAAGATGATCCATCAGTTATATCGCTAATTAATCATAAAAATTGCCATTCGGGGTGAATGAATGGAGTGATTTTAGATATTAGATATGTTTTTTTTTAGAGCAGAACAGTAAGACATTACACCTGTAACTCCTGTTTAAACCACCGCACACAGAAACAACCGGAACCATCAGGAACGCTGAACATCATCCACATCAGTTCCATTACAGCGGGATACCAAACTCATCGTCAAACATAATCCAGCTTTATCTTACAGACCGAACAGTCATGGTGGATCCCTTATCACAGTGAACACCATATATAGCTCTGTGTTGCTGGGTTCATGGAACACTAAAACACTACCACAACAGTGTCTCAGCATCTCAGAGGACCTTTCCTTCTCCCGTTTCTCTCTGGCCACCTGGCAACACGGTCCATGTTGTAAAGCTCAGATCTTTTTTGTGTTTTGAAACTCTGTGATGGTGTCCTCTGATTTCAGTTGGGAGTTTGTCTTCAATGCGAGAGTGCTTTTCACCCCGCAGCCTGGCTTATCACGGACTGGCTGCCTGTCGCAAAGAAGGTCTTAATGTATTCACTGTACATAATACCACCAGAGAAACCCGCGAGAGAACGTCTCACTCACCCTTAACGGCACCGATTCACACTATTTTCAAGAGATGGTTTTTCAGATTACAAATGATTACTTACCGACGAAACACGTCTTCCTGGAGAGACAATGTTTTATGTACAATTATTTGGAGTGAATAATCCCTTTCAGTATACAGCTAAACTGAGTTAGAGGCTTAATAAATATGATTACAAAAACCAGCAAGGATTTATTGAAACTGAAAGTGGAATGTTTCTACGTTTCACACATTGTGTTCAATAACAGGTGTCTGGCAGTTGGAACCAACGGCTGAAGGACAGGGAAAGGTTCACAGTAATACATTATTTTGGCGTTTGATTCACAATTGTCTTCAGCAACAAAAATCCCACACAGAGCTTTGAAACTGAAGTTGTTTCCCTAGGTTAGTAGAAGGACGAGGGACGGGGGAGACGGGGGAGAGCGCTGTAGTAGAGAGTTAAATCTTCAGAGGTCAGGGAGGGGGTGGGAGAAGATAAGAGAGAGGGGTTTCTGGCTGCATGGCGAGCAGGGAGCAGAAGTAAGGGGTCAGTTAGTACTTTAGTAAGGGAGAGCCAGACACAAAAATGGTTGTTAGTACAGTTAGAACAAAGGATTCCAGTCGATTAGTTTGATTTAGTACATCTAGTAGTAGTGGTAGGAGGAGTGGTAGTAGAGGATTCTTTAAAAGTCCTCTGCAATTTGATTTGCTCAAACCAGATTCAGACTTTGGATGTGTGTGTTGTTGTCATGTGACGACGCCGTGTGTTCAGAAGAAACTCAATGAATTCCAAACAGGCTGATGGAAGCAGACACACGAAGCCATGCACTTCAGATGGACCATGGACGGGCTGTGATGACGCAGTGGTACACGACCACAAACAGGCTCGGAAACAGAGAGAAGTACATGACAGGATGTACAGGAAGCAGGAAGCACCAGACCGATGAGACAGGGGTAGCGTAGGTTGTACAGGCACACGAATGCAACAAAAGGAAACAAACCAATCCAGACACATGCCAATGATTGACACACAAGCTGGCCTGTCACAGGAGGCGTCCCACTTTCAACGTGTTGAAAGGTTCAAGCCAATACAAGCATGCGGTATGGGTGGAGGATGGACACTTATTGGACGATTTCAAATGTGGAGGGGCGGGGAATGGACTCTGATTGGATGAATGTCCACAGACACAGATGGGAGTCAATGGATATGAGAGGGTTTTTTAAAGAATGAGGAAACGTCAGTAGAGAGAGGGCGTGTCCGTGTCAACGAGTGTTCAGCATCAGATAGTCCAAGATGATTAGTGTTTAAACAAACATATAAATTATTCTGATTTAGATCAAATATGCTTTATTCAACCATGACATGTAACACTCTCTCACCTCTGAAATGTTTCCTTTGTTAACAATATATAGGAATAGATTTTTTATAGAAAGAGAGATTGAGGTCGGTATTTTTTTGGTAAAAAGTAGAAAAAAAAGGGAAAAAGATCTGGGTGTGGCCATAATACTTCTACTCTAATAATGTAGTTTATGGCCTTATATACGTATGTATATATGCTATTATATATATATATACATTTATATATATAATTGATGCATTTGGTATATCCATAGCAACAAAAACAAAGTGGGAGGGGTTTATTCATGCGAGGGGCGGGGCCTATAGATTCATAGGTTTGGAGTTAATTGTTAGTGTTGATGAGGGGAGTTGAAAACTGGCAAGATATTTCCCAGCATGCTTTGCAGCAATAGGAAAAGGAACAATTCCGTATTGGTCGGTTCAGTGACAGGAAGTAAGATTTAGCTTCAGTCATAGTAGAGATCCTAAATATTAAGAATAATTGTAAAGTTTACGTTTTTATATTCATTATATTACATTTACATATTACGAATACATTATATTACATTTAATGGATTCAACAAATATTAAATATTAAATAATATGTTTGTGTTTAGGTGCCCACAAACTGGGGCCCCTGCTGTAAAGAAACACAATCACTGACTGGGTCCCTCTTTATGAATATTGTATTTAATTCCCTTCCTCACGTTAGCGAGGCGACTTAACCTAGGGTTAGGGTTAGGGTAACCCTAACCTACAGAACTACCTTCAGGGTGTTTTGTACCATGTTTACTGGCTGTCACTGAACTACTAGTTGTTTCCTCTGCTGTGTGAACGCTCCCGTGATGCAGTTCATTCAAAGAGAAAAAGGGAACTGGGGTAGACGGGGATTAACGGGAGTAAAAATAGATTATTTTTCATACGTTGCGTAATACTCGATTTAAAAAAAAAAGGAGGATCTTTCGCGTAATTCTTTATTTCTTAAAAAAAAGAAATAGTCTCATGGTTGTGTGAAATCATAAGTCAAATTATAGTAAAATAGATTAAAAAAAACTAAAATACAGACACGGAGTGGGATTTGAATGGTGAAAGAAGCCAAACGTAGAAAGAAAGAGAAGGAGAGGTGAAGTATTCAGCTACCTGAGCAAAGAGAATCGAACGAGGAGAGACTCCAGGGCAAAGCAAACAATAAGACAAGTAGAATGGTATCTACCATGTAATGCAGTTTGTTTACCATAGCGTGTCCGATGCCTGCGTGCTACAGGGGAGGAGAACACAAACTCAATAAAACACAGCTCATAGGGGGGACACGAAAAGGAAAAAACCTTTTCAAAAACGTCTCAACAGGCAATAACGAGACCCAAGAAGAACAAGAAGAAAAAGTCTTGGAAAAATAAAATCGTTAAATCTGAATTAAAACATCAACCCAAAAAAAAGAACCGTTCGTGATTTTTTGCAAAAATCAAAAAACGATTTGGGAAACAGAGAAATAAAAAACCAATAACAACACATTTGTTAGTATGTTGCAAGTTTAGTACAGAAAACAGATGGTTCACATTCCGTGGATGAATGTTAGTCATTTCAATTAATTAAATAAAAAAGGGTCAAATAAATAAATTAAAAAAGTTGAAGAGTCTGAAAGCTTGTTAGTAAAAGAGAGAAGGGTTAGCAAAACAACGTCCACATGGGAAAGGTAGGGGGCGCCGGTGTCTGAACAGTAGGGTGGTGCTGAGCAGTAAGGAAGGGAGGGGTTTGGGACAACAGTATTAGTAAGTGGAACCTCCGATTGGGTGTCGCGGCTTGAAGGGGCGGGGCCATCGTTGTAATTTCGATCAAATTGGAAATGGTGTGTATTTGATATCTTTGCGATTCTCTTTCTAGAGACATTGCGGTGCTCGTGCACGTGGCGGTGCTCGTGCACGTGGGGCTGAGTCATTCCACAAATGCAGTGTAGCATAGTGTACCTGTTGAAAAAGGGGTTAACTGTTGACAATAAAAACAACATTGGCTGTGTGGATATCCTGACATGGATTTAAAAAACATTTAGGTTAGATTGTATCTTGCATTTTATTTGAAAGCTCATAAAAGTCTGGGGAACTCCAAGCCGAAATGTTGGGTATTGAGATTGGATGAGGCAGAGACAAAGGGTGGGCTCTGATCATTCTTACAACCAATCAAATTACACCTGGGGGTACTCAATGAAAAAAATAAATCACTGGAAAATTATAGAAACATTTTTGTTCAGCCAATGAAATGGATGCCTCAGGATTTGGGAGGTCTTGTGTCACAATATGTTTCACTGGAGTTCTGCCCCAGTCTTTCATGAGCTTGAGGACTGTGAGATGTAACGTTAATTGTTACGTTATGTGTGTCATGTGACGGAACTCGGAAATCGACCGATCCCTAGCGATTCACCGTCAAGAGAAAAAAATTATAAATGTTAAATTAAGTCCTGTGAAAAAATTGCACATAATATGAAATGAGGCATTTTATGGATATGTCTACCTACGCTAACTTTATGGATAATCACAGCTGAATGTTAATGAAATGATGCGGTGGGTTTCAAAGTAGTCGACTTCATCCCTTCCTGACACGTGTTCTCATTTGAAGATTTAATGAAACGAAGACACATTCTGCTGGCCAGAACACAACCAAAAGCACTGCATTGACATCTAAGTGTTTAAACATAATACGTGTGTGAGACATTACTGCATCACTATAACTGTGTGTGTATGTGTGTGTGTGTGTGTGTGTGTGTGTGTGTATGAGCATGTGCTATTGGGTGTAAAATGGAAAATGTTAATGTTATTTTTTCTATTCCACACACACACACACACACACACAGACACACACACACACACACGCACACAGACACACACCCACACACACACACCTACACACAGCCTGCAGCCTCCTGTGGCTGCACCCCATCACCTGCTCAGTAATTGAGCCGCTTGTAAAAGGACGGAGGTGGCAGACGCCATGTTTACTGATGGAGGGCCGTGCTGGGGGCCCGTAAACAACTTCCTGTTGTCTCTTCATCCACACGGCCCTCAGGTGGGAGGGGGGAGGACCACACTCATGAATTATGAATGGGAGATAAGGTATGTGTGGAGTAGTAGATAGTGGTAAGTAGTGTGTGTGTGTGTGTGTGTGTTTAGTAGATGTGTGTGTGTGTGTGTGTGTGTGTGTGTGTAATGTGAAAGAGAAAAAGGGTTGTGACGCATGAAAGAATTATTATTTAAGGTGGCTTTTATGTGCGCGTGCACGTGCGCATGTGTGCATTCACGTGTGTGTGTG
>OOFB01020840.1:19311-43658 GCA_900323305.1 Trachyrincus murrayi
GTATCGGTCGCTGCGCTGCCTCCCCCGTCCTCTTCTGGGCTCCACCACCGACCGTCGCTGCCGTCGGGGAAACGCTGGTGCTGGGAGGTGGCTGCCCATCGCCGCGGCTGGTAGCTCCAGTGCGTCCTTGGGCAGCCCTTCTGTGTCCTACCTTTGGTCGGGGAGAGGTCCCTGTTCGGGCGCCAATGTGGCAGTCTCCCCTGCCACATGCCATCTCCGATGGCTTTCCCAGGCTTCCCAGCTTTACATGTAATCCCATACAAGTCTCTAAACAGTCATGGGGCGTTACGATGTAATCGACTACTGATATGGATGTAACATTTTCATTTAGGGGGACGTTTAGGGGCTTCCGTTGACAATGCCCTTTCTAGAGTCCCGGAGAAATTTGAGGAATGCTTATAAATATGGATATTGGTCAAGTGATGTCACGTTGTTGCATCAGTCATTTCAATGATAAGTCTAACAGACTTGCTGTCATTGGTATGACGTGATTTAGAGTTAAGGATTTCCACGTTGTGGTTGGAGTGCAGTGGGGCTGGGAAATTCAGGCATCCATCCTCCCAGAAATCATGCAGAGGCTCAGGTCCAGGAACTCATCCTGGCAATGTGCTCAGGGAAAACAGGGGGCGATCAACAAACACGCCTACCCAAAGAGAGCTTGGCCCTAGTGTTTCACGGTTCCCTTCTTATGTCGCTTCTCACGCAATGAATTCATACTGCTGGATCAATCTCCACATAATTTTAGGTTCAGCGTTGACCCTGAGGAAATTATAGGTGTGCCCACTGAATGGTGGCAATGGAGGTGCAGTTCTTTTGGTGAGGCAGCATTTGCAGTCCAGCCAGATATCTCAAGCAGCACGTGATCTCGCGTCGGTCTAAAGCCGCAGCTGGTGATTTTAGTGGCTTTTTTAGTGCTGGTTTTTGTTTGGCTCGCTGATTATTTGAAAGAATAATTGTGATTTTTTGTGGAACAACCACCATATGGATTATGGCCACTGTAAATATAATAAAACCACTGTAATACAATCTTACTGCAGATTGGATTGACCTTAATAGGGTACTTATGTGAGAGTCTGTGTAAAATATTAACATTAAATAATAATTGCAATACATGTTTTTATAATTTTCATTGGTAATTTTAGAGCGAGAGAGAGAGATAGAGAGAGAGTTGTTGCTGCAGACGAATAAGTTGCTGCAGAGATACACTGCAGTGGCAAAACATCACCCTGCTGTTTATATCTCAGAATGAACCCTTATCTCTCCTTCCTGTGGGGGATTTCATGGCAGTAATAATAGCAGCGACAAGGCTTGTATATTATTATGTTTTGTCATTGTGGATGTCTTGGATCATCCACCGGTCTGTCTGGAAGGGCCCAAGAGGAACCTCCTGATTGGATGGATGCTGGTGGTGGCTCCATGGTAGCAGAAGAAGAATCTCAGGGTTTTACAATAAAGTTGTTCTCCAGCAGCAGCAGCAGCAGCAGCAGCATGGTGTTTTCTGATAACCTTTAGTTGTTATTTGAAATGGAATTACCAAGGATTCAATGATATGTTGATGTACCAGATAGTACACGGCCAGCATCCATTACTCATACTGCACAGGAAGTGATGCGGTTTACATCTTGCATTCAGGAAGTGAGAAGCCATGCAAATGGAAAAATGGCAGGCCGAAAAAAGAAATGTTGACACTCTGCCGAGATATCTCAACTTAAAACAAGCAGTCTGTGGAGTGCGTGTGGTTGATGGCTGGTTTAAGCAGCCTCACCTGGCCTGAGTCTGACTGATTAGACTCTGGGGCTGGGTGAAGCTGCACACCTGTGGTGCATGAGAGCAATCAAGGCCCACTGGCCCCATGCTCTGGGAGGGAGATGGGGATAGTGCCTCGTCGCCCTGGTGGAGGGTGGCCCTACTGAGGGCTGTTTCGGGCCCTCAGTAGGCCCTCCCCTCCAAGGAGCTACAACCACGGCCCAGCTGTCGAGCCTCACCCAGCCCATCCAGACAACCCTGCAGCGGCCAAGTCCAGCGACACTTCTGCCTGGTGGCTGGTTTAAGCACCTGTGGTGCATCAGAGTAATCAAGGCACACGGGATAAACCAGCCACCACACACACTCAGGGAGAGAACTCCACTCAAAAGCCACTCAGATGGCGTGTAGCAAGGGTTAACTGCTACACAGTCTATAAATCTGTAATGTTTACTACAAAACTCAGGTGGCAAAACAAAGACGTGGACATAGCAAGCGCCGGCCTTTGCTAACCTTGTTAAAACTCGCTCTGAATATACCAATGGTTTGTGGTTAATGCTACGCTAACCACTTGCTTCAAGCTGCTTGAATGTGTAATCGCAAGACAGAGCGGGTGTTCACAAACCGTGTTGAAGACATGCAACTTAACAAGTACACGCTGCACTATGGGCTGCCCTTGTGCTCCATTCCAGTCCACTGAGCCTATTCCTCTCTAGGGTTTCTATATGTGTGATTCACTCACAAAGAAGGTGATTATAATGGTAGTAATGCTGTGTGGAGTCATCACTAATTCATTAAAAAAGGGGTTTAATGGAGAAAAAAATCAACAGCAGACCTAATGAGTTCCTCCATAATTATTTTATGAAGCCGGCCACATTACATAGGTTAGCCTATAGAAAGAGGAACAAGGCCGTGTGAAGGTCTTGCTGTTTGGCTTGGTGTGTCTGACAGATCCAACTAAACGTCTGAGACGAAGGGGAATTTATTAGCAGCAAAAACAAAAGAATTCAAAGAGAAATGATTAAATAGGACAATGAAACTAACCACTCCAAAATAAGCAAAAGCCGCAAGCCTGTGTTGACAAAGGGGACAACTACTTTAATTTATTGGACATTTAGTTATTTCTTAATGTATTTCATACATTTATTTCAATATTTATTTTGTTGGTTGAGTTAGTTTTGGTCCATATTCCATACACAATAGTTATTCAGTTTGTGACTGAATGAAATTATATGTTTTTCAAAGATACACCGTTTGCTGATTGCTGTGGGGAGAATAAAGTGTTGCCAACTTGATCTCTAATAGCCTGAACTGGATGCCAGGGAGATAAAGAAGAAGTCATTTAAAAAAGAAATAGTGGAAACTGTCGTCAAGGACAGCCAGGGCTCTACACAAGACTTTTCTATTCCACCCCAGAAAAACAGATCTCTCTGACATCAATCGTTGTGTTTTGGGGTGTTACTGCTTTGCACAACACAAAATATAATGAGCCCAAAGTGTATTGAGGAAAGTTGGGACTTTTAGTGGAAACATTAAATGAAAGTTGAACAACAGGTGAAGTTATTTTGAGATGGTTTAGCCCCACTCAGTTAAAAGGGACACTCAACGATGACTGCAGTCCAACCATTACCCACACACCATATCTCCTGATGCTAGTGCAGTTTCTTTATCTCTCTATATGTCCCAATAGGACATAAACATCTCTCTCTATATGTCCCAATAGGACATAGACATCTCTCTATATGTCCTATTGGGACATATAGAGACAACATCTCTCAGTTTATGTTGACAAAAGGTCAGCATCTGAAGGACATTAGGCGTGTGGTTTTTTTCAAGTAACTGGGGCTTACCTATCTTTGTCACATCTATCTTCCTCAGAATGAGTCTACAATTCCCTTAATATAAATCAGAAGTATTTACCTGTGTTCTGGTTCCCTGTAAGAGGACAGCCGAATCACCCACAAATGCTACATAGATATTATCCACCACATAATCACCTCAGCACACTTCACCGCTCGGCGTGGATCCCCCATTACGGGGCCCGCGGATTACAGCGTTTGATCTCTACTCGTGTGCCAGGGCGGATAAACCAAGACGCTTTACTGTACGCGTCAGGTTTCTGTCAGATCAGCAGATTTCATTGGCGGGATAATTACTGTGGCTTAGCGGGGGAAGGAAGCGTGGGGTTCCTCTGGGACATCACGCGTGAACATCACGCCAGACGGAGAAATAGTCGGACACGTTTGACCTTGACTCTCTCATATCAGACTAATAATGGTCAGTCTCAGGCTAGTCTCACGAGTCAAATCAGCGCCCTAGGCTATAGCAGCAGCAGAGAGCATTGGCTCTTTGGCGTGAAGGTGACGACAGAACAAAGCAAGTAGCAACTATGTCCTCATGTAATTTGTTATGTTACTAATAAAACAAAAAACGAATTTGGTTATCATTCAGCCCCATAATTTAGCCATTGAGATGCTTATCTCAGGATAGAGTCCCATCTAACTCCATAGGATACTGTTCTAACCTGTAACAATTTTGGCGGGAAACAGCTACGAGTTGCAAAGAACAAAAATCAGTCAATATTCAGGTACTTGTCCTTTACACACACCTCATCGGGTATTTGATCATTTGCAATGACTTACATTAAAAACAAAACATTTTATGAGGGAGCATGATTCCCTGGGTCCTTAAGTCTTGTATCAATTGCTTTTATTCATTTAGTAATATTACATACATTTGAACAAAGCAAAAACTTGCACTGAAAAGTTACAACTAATTGTTATAATACTATGTTGCTACTGCTGTGATGGACACTACTGCTACTAGTGGTGTAGTGGAGAATATACAGGGTTATGGGCAGTACCCACATGCCTACCTAATATGTATTGCGATATACAGCAACCTGACCACCTTCCCTTTCACTAGGCTATGCTCATGTCCATTTCACTAAAGCCGTGTTTCGCACTAAAATAAGACTAATCACACTAAAACCCTCTATTAAACACTTCACTTCTGTTGTCCCTCCTCTAAACTCTGCATGGACAACATCCACTACAATGTGTCTAAAGCTAGATAAATAATGTGCATGTTTTAATGCATATGAGAGTTATGTAAAATCAGGCCTGATACTGGAACAGTTACAGTGATTAATCCAGCGGTTCTAGTGCGTACATAATCACATTAATTTATGGATCATCTTTGCGTAACAAGCCTTTGAATGTAGTCATGAATTATGTAATAACTTTAATATGACTCCATTTATACTAACATTATTATTATTAGAAAAAAAGTTTGAGTGCTGATTTAGGTGATCTATAAGTCGCCTATACTGAGCTGTGGAGCTCATCTCTCTCCACCCACCTCCCACACACACACACACACACACACACACACACACACACACTCTCGTGTTTTGGCGTTGTGCGTGTGCATGTGCCCGTGCACACATGAGCTCACAATAACGATTGTGCCTCCTTCAGTTTCCAGTGATCTGCGCTCACCTCCGAGAAAGAGAGCGAGAGCGAGAGAGAGAGGGAGAGGGGGAGAGAGAGAGAGAGAGAGAGAGAGGAGAGACATATACTGTTGCTCGACTCCAACTATGTGTATGCTAGACAGGTTTTACCGACCAACTGAGGGCTGTAACACTGCGGGCCACTTGTGCGGTCTTGACCGTACCGCGTGTATGGAATTATCACCCGTTTCCCCGCTCTGGAGTTTTTGCCGTCGTTAGAGGAAATATGCCGCCAAGATTATTCATTTCTTCGGTGTTCTTCGTGAGTTGCGTTGTCGCCTTTTGCTGCGGCACAAGTTTTCCAAGTAATATCAACATAGGTGAGTTCGACTCTACTGCAAGTGGGCGCACACAATGAGAATTACTTCAGCATAATTTGGCAAAGAAACGTAGGATTACACGTATGTTAACGTATGCAATCATATTAACATATGCAAAGTCAGTGAAGATCCATGTACACATCGAAGCCGCGTCATTCGGAAAATAGTTGACATAGCCTATGTAAAGATCCCCGCGCACTGTATTGGTGCGGCGTCAGTGCATTGTTCAGCATCCTTGTACCCAAAATGTTTGCTCTGTATCTATGTTAGAGTCAAGCATCAGCCTTATCTAACCTTATATAACCTTATGCATGAACAAGTCGTTCAACATTTTTTTAATTATTATTGCTATTCTGTAATTCAGCATGATGATCCGTCTACTTGTATATCCCGCATGCTATTTGAATGGCTTGCCTTTAGGCGTCGTAATTAACCCATCTCTCTCGGGCTGTCCATGTACGCACACCTACTCCCTTCCGCTCCAACAGAGTCAACGTATTGTCGTCTATGTTGGGCATATAAAGGCTATAGCAAGCTACTGTGTTTCAGTCACTAATCCTACAACATGCTGATCCTACAGCAAATGTAAAGCAAATATTGTTGTTGTTGTTGTTGTTTTTACCAGAGGTATATTTATTCCATTCAAATCAAAAGTCTTGCTGTTACTTGCTGCCAAATAATTGCTGTGTCGGCTGTAGCCCACGGTTTCCCTGCACCGCTCTGTATAATTCCGGCTGCCCGCTCGACAGGCGGGCTCTTCCCGACCGGCTCGCACGAGTATGAGGTGTTCCGCTTCGCCCTCGCGCGTCACCAGGACCTCCCCAAGCTCGTGCCTCAGGTGGACATGGTGGACACGGGCAGCAGCTTCGCCATGACATATGCTTGTAAGTTGCCGTCGTTGTTAAACTTCCACAAATATCCAATGATAAACGAGCAACTCGAATTTCTAATGAATACTCTCGTTGTCCTTGATTTATAACTTGTTGTCTTGTTAGTTAGCTTTGATTTTGATTCTTTGTCAGGAAACAGAAGGTGTAAAAAGTGTGTGTACTTTGATTAGCTAAAGTCTACTGGCAAAGCTGTACGACATATGCATTTTCATCAACATATTCGTGTATGAGTGTTATTATATTGTTATTACCACATCTTCCAACATCTTCTCCATGCTGGTGTATTTTAGCTAGAGGTTCGTCAGAGCAGATGAAACATACGGTTGAAAGAGGAGCTCATCACCTTAAAGGGATAAACCACACCTACTATTAAGAAGAATACGCCTAATGCACACCTGCTTAATGTGATGTAGCCCCTCCCCTCTTTTCCCTCCTTCACTCCTCTTTTCTCCACACATGTTTTTGTTTCTCAGTATCATAAATGATGTGCCATGTGTCTATATCTCTTCACGGCCAGGTGTTTCATACGCTTTTAATGTTACGTCTCTGTTGCTATTGTCAGTTTGTTACACATTCTCTCTCTCTCTCTCTCTCTCTTTCCCACTCCCCTCTCTCTCTCTTCTCTCTCCCACTTATTTTCCCTCGCACAGCCTCTCTCTCATTCCCGCTCTCTCACCCTGTCTCTCTCTCGCTCCCCCCTCCCCCTATACATGTATCTTGTTTCTCTCTGTTGCCTCCCCCCTCTGTCCCTTCTTGTTATTCTCTCTATTGCTCCTCCTCTTATTCTGGTCACAAACTTTGTTATTGGCATTGCTTCCAGAGAGAGGCAGAGAACGGTCCCTTCCGAGACGCACCCTACAGCACACGGCACAATACAATGCCGTACATTATACAGTACAGCTTTTCAACCTGTGGTAAGGCAGGAAAACAAGTGTGACATGAATACAAAGACACATCTCAGTAATCCCAGTATCTCCAAGGCAGCAGTGCTACTTGCTTGCCAAATGCATATCTAATTTAATTAACTTATAATTTTAATGAACTCATTTCTAATTCCATTAAGTCCATGGCTATGACCAGTCTATGGTTGTTGTCTAAGCTACTAAACTAAGACTAACCGTTCATTGCGCAAAGGTATCTGACAGTTAAACGTAGTGTCATATTTCACATGTGACAACACTCTACGTGTTAAATAATAATTGAGATACAATGATACAGACATAAGACTACTCATACACATATGCTCTGTGTATAAACATGTATAAACATGACTCAACTAATAGACTCTATTTAGCATTCAACATAAAAACAAAACTATAGTAATGGTTAACTGCAGTTGTTTTTTTCATTAGCATAATCCCCAGTAAGGTAGCAGCTCTCGAGAAGCGACTGTGATTGTGAGTTGGATAAAATGAGCCATGAACTGGTTTCAACCATGACAGAATAAAATACTGGAAAAAAGGTTTGGAGATTGACAGAGCTTGGAGCCATAAACATCCACGATATATACGTATATATATATACATATATATATATATATATATATATATATATATATATATATATCTTTTAGGCACAAGCAACATCTTCAGGTGCAGCTGTGTGTAATATCATCACAGAGCCACACGGCCCTGGATTTTGGCATCCTTCCTTTGAGGAATACACAGACATTTTGGGATACAGACTTTTTGTCGGTTCCCACATTCAAATGAGTACAATGACCAATCTGACCTTTGTACGTATAAATCCGGACGCCTAGGTCATCGACCGGCCAAAGGGCCGTGTACGGTCTCTGAATAGCGACGTGGAGGATACAGAAGTGATTTGGCCTTTAGAAGGTAGTTCCCAATGCAGCTTATCAAAAATGCTAAAATTATGATGGTGCGCCGTTCTATTCATCTCTTATTAAATGTTAGATTCAATAATTGTCAGATTGGTCATTAAATGTTAGACATGTTGAAAAACCTGTTGACCGTAACAACCTCTAACAACTCTGCAACCTGGTTACCTTAGTGGCCATGTAAACTAGGGACGGGAATCGTCATGGACCTCACAATGCGATATTTTGAGTGCTGATAGAAACGAACATGATTACCGAATCTGTAAATATTGTGATCAAATATTAAGATGTTCATGTGTGATTTTCATCTTTTGTTTGGTTTAACGTAACGGTTTAACGTTGGCGTTCGGGTTCTATAGGTCCCATTTTTTTTCAACGAACACAGCTGAACAGATCAGAGCATAGTTGCAAATTGACTATACTCAAATACACTATAGCGCCCTCTGTAGGACGGTACCATTAATCTTCTTTCACTAAGATAACATTGATGTTTTTGGCATAAACATTTTCTTTGAATCAACCTGACGATAGTATTGCTCACAATATATACTCACAAGAAAAAAAAATGTCCCCATCCCTAATATAAACGCAATAATGAGTATGTTAATCCCTCGGATAGTGACCATAACCTGGTTACCTGGCCTCCCTACGTAAATATATTTGTAATGTTTTTATTGCCGCAGAAAGACACCTTCAGATGCAGATAATCTCTGCTTCTCAGACTGGTAGACCTTTAACCAGCATTCTAAGGGAGACAGGCAGACGAAAAGAAATGCAGGCGGCCAGAGCTTCAGGCCGCTGCAGAGAGAGAGAGAGAGATAGAGATAGTCAGGTCCGTCAGTACGAATGACAAGATTCAAACAAACACGTACACGCACACACACACACACACACACACACACACACACACACACACACACACACACACAGGAAGAGAGCTAGACAGTCAGACAGACAGACAGAGAGACAGACAGACAGTCATTCAGTCAGGTCATTCAGACAGACAGTCACTCAGTCAGACAGTCAGACGTTCAGGCATTCAGTACATAAACAGGTTTGTCTAGAGGGGGGCAATGCCTGGCCTTAAATCCGTCATCCCTGCATTCTTGTGCGGCTGTCCTCAGAACACTATCTTTGTTATTTGCCCTTTGAGAATAGCTGCGGTGCTACCGTCACGGATGTTAGTGTACACTTGGCCATGTCCTCCGTATCAGCTTGATGTTATTGTGTTTAGTGCATCATTCTGTACACTATAAACCATGTGACATTCAGATGGCTGTGACCACCAGAGGACAGCACTGAAGTGTGTGTGTGTGTGTGTTTGAGTGAGATCATATAAAACAAGTTGTACTTTATTAATCCGAGACGGTAAATTCAGGAAGAGTCTGTCTGTCTTGATTGACACTGTGTGTGCGTGTGTGTGTGTGTGTGTATGCGTGTATGCGTGTGTGTGTGTGTGTGTGTGTGTGTGTGTTTGTGTGAGTGTGTGCGGCGTGCGTGTGTGAGAAAGAAATATAATCATTCATTTTTAATGGGGCCTAACAATACTGACTTTACAAATGAACTGCATTATGGTGATGTCATTAAAGATGTATCTTCTCACTTCTCACTTGTAGTACAAGTACTGAATAGTGATGAGGAGAGCAGAGACAGAATGGCGTGGGGTGTGTGTGGTCGTCGGGTCATTCATTTTGAACAGTTTAATGGAACATGTAGCAAGAACTCCTAAGCAGCCTCCTAACAACAACCTGACCTTTTATTGAAGCAAACTCCGTCAGCCTTGTCCTGCTCTGACATTCATGCATTCACAAGCCGTTGCGCACAAAAACATGCCCAATGAGGAGTAGATAAGTGGTTCAGTTAATTCCCTGGCGTTGGGTTTGCAGCTACATGCAGTGTGTAGGGGGAACGATGTGTGCTGACCCTGCCATACACTGGTGCTCCATTCAGGGTGGGTCCCTGGGGTGTCTGCTCATATTTTAATCTCTGACTGAGCTGGGTGGAGGGTCCCTCTCGTATTTACTCTGTGTAAACACATTCACATCATCTCCCATGCAGCCAGGAAAATGTAAGCCCCAAGAAATGCTGCAGGTTCAAGGAATTCAGAGAGCATGGCTGTCAGAGGCAGTGTGAACCAGTGCACCAGTGTGTGTGTGTGTGTGTGTGTGTGTGTGGCTAGTGAAAAGTGACAATACGATGGGGAGTGTGTGCAAAAGTGTTCCTTGAAAGGATTAAGTGGTTTTCATGTTGTTGTTTCCTGAGGTGTCCTTAGGGCACGCGGGAGACAGACGACAGGGCTTTGTTGATGCCGTGCATGTCTTGGTCCATTCAGGTGCCTTTGGGCAGGGATTAGAACCCAAGTCACCAGAGTGGTATTGAACCCGCTCACTGATGGCTTTTCTCTGTCTTCTGTTGGCCTGCTTTTTTTTTGTTGTTGTTTTTTTCAGTTTTTTGCCAGACAAGGTCAGCTAATGCATGGCGTACTTTTGTTTGACAGCTATTGTTCGTAACAAGCAGTCACATGTAATTAACGTCTCTCTTCCACGTCAAACCGTGTCTTGTGTGGGAATTGCACAATAGCACAAAGTTTAATGTTCAGTCCGAGAATGACGCATTTAGTCTCACACTTCTATCACATATTTTAAACATACTACACTCATTTGTTTAATAATGTGCCTCCTACACTATTTGAATATAAGCTAGCATTCTCCCTGCTCATTGACAATAAAATTGATTAAAGACAACTCCAGCTAATGAGCTGCTGTGTGACTGTTACATTCACACAGCAGAGTTTAAAAAAATCTTGCAATGTTGTTGTCATGGTCACCATAAGGTATCACAGTCGGCCCCAGAAAGTGTTTCAACGATTTAGGTTATGTGCGTGTGTGCATGTGTATGTGTGTCTGTGTGAACCTATAATTGTTGTAATCCAATCTACTACTCAGCATGTAATTAAACACAAGCATTGATTCCTTGATGATACCTATATGTAGTTCCATTAGTCCTGTGCTTAGATTCATGTGGATATTCAGCGTCTTCTTGAATAAAGGTATTTCCCTTCCGCATCTTTAAGAATAGCATTTTTTTAATCGGGCAGTGTTCCAATTATTAGGTAGTTAACAGTAGTGATCTCCATCTGCCCGTCTCATCCTGAGAAGCCTCAGTCTGTGTCCATGTCTACTTTATCTAATTATCTAACACAGAGTTACACATTTAAGGCAACATAGGCCTATAAGATCATACTGGCAATTTGTCACCATACACTTTGTCAACTACTCTACAAACACAACCAGAAATGTCCCCATTTTTCCCAGGGACCGCCATCCCAAATGTGACCTTGAGATTGGGGTTTGTGGGTGGCAGAGTGGCAGAGTGTGTGTGGGTGTGTGTATGTGTGTATGTGTGTGTGTGTGTGTGGCGAGATGCTAATGCTTAGCGACAGATACCTTGTTAGCATGATGGCATCTCCTTCGGGGTACGGGTCTATTGTTGGCATTGCACAGTATCCCAGCGAGAGTAGACCTTTACAGCGATAGTGTGATAGCATGGCTCAGAGGGAAACAGCCTGTTACAGCAGATACTCTGCACTAGCGGAGTTTAAACTCCCAGAGGAATTGTCTTGGCTAATCTCTTCTGCTTCATAAGAGATGCCTCGTGGATGATGCACATTTGTAATGAACGCAAACACCAGCTGAGGTCAAAAAAAGAAAACTCACGTCTGCCCAAGTGCCCGCTATTCCTGGTAACTTTCAAATGAAATAAGCCCTTTACAGGAGAGTTGGTTAATTAAAGATTCTGTTCATGGAAGCTGGACCTAAAGGCTGAGCTATATATTTGGCAAGTGAATGTTACATTTTTATTGCTTTGAGATAAAATAGCAACACAACAGCAAGATAATGAAAATAAGGAGAAATAATGTTGTAAAATAACTTCGCAAACAGAGTAGACACTGCATTAGATGAATGTAGGGTTTATTGAAGAAGATAACGTTAGCCCGAGTCCAGCCACTAACAAAGGAAGACTTGTAACTGATATGAAAAAGTAAATATACATATTACTACGTTGGAAAGATGGGGTAATAATGTGAGGTGCAAATAATACAAGTCCTTGTATTGTTTGTGTGTATTGTGTATTGTTGCCATAGCAGTATATTTCTCTGGATAACAATACTGGCAAGGCTGCTTTTGGGGGTTGTTTAGTTGTTTGCTTGTTTTGCTGCCTGTTGGTTTTAGGTCAGGGAGTGCTCTGGACATCTCTTCTGTTAGCTGTGCGTCTGTGAGAGACTTTCCTATAACTATATTAACACAGTTAGTCAGTGGTAGCTTATGGGTTGTGCTGTTGTGTTTTCTCAGTCCTCATCCAAGGGCAATAGAGACAGCGTGCTAACTTGTCAACTCAAGAAGTGTATTGGGAGAAGCAGGGAGAGAAAGAGTGAGAGAAAAAAGAAATGAGCAAACACAGTTTGACATAATTACATCGGTGGTGGAGATCAATAATCACATTGCAAAGTAATACAAAGAGAATGAGACCCCAAGTGTAAATCATGAATGCAAATAGAGAAAGGAGTAGGAGGTGGGAGTGATTTAGGCTGTGAATGGCTGCCTAATGGAGAGTGCAACTGATTTATTTTTGAATATTCGAGTCATTCACTCTTCTGTCCGTGTCGTTAATTATTTTCCTGTTCATTATAATCATGCATTCATCGGATAGCTAACACTTGTAAACCTTCACTCATAATCACTTTTAAACCAAGTTCTGTACACAGAATGAGACAGAGCCCCTGCAAAACTGATTTGAAGAGATTTGGTGCCTACGGGGGTGAGGGACTTACAGAGTGAGTCACCAAGCCACCCCCTTGTATCTCAAGTGCTTTTGATAGTTTTAACCAAACCTATCCGCCTTTCTCCCTCTCCTCCTCTACTCTTCTCCTCCCAGTCTGTTCCCAGTTTGCCAAGGGCGTGTACGCCATCATGGGACTGTACGACCAGCGGACGGTCAACATGCTCATGTCCTTCTGTGGCTCTCTGCACGTGTGCTTCGTGACGCCCTCCTTCCCCATCCACACCAACAACCAGTTTGTGCTGCAGCTCAGGCCCCAGCTGCAGGAGCCCCTCATGGCCTTGGTGCACCACTTCCACTGGACCCGCTTCGTCTACATGTACAGCTCGGACTCAGGTAAGCACCGCCCGCTCTGATGACCCTGTACACAATGCAGGGACATGACACTGAATGAATGCAGCGCATACTGCTAGTTAAAGCTGCTGTAGGTGGGATTCTGGTTGTAAAGAGAGAGAGCAGAAAGGGCAGACGTGGGAAAGATTTGGAAACTGAGAAGTGTTGCCTGTGATTGACAGGCAAGATGAATTCACCGAACTCCAGCTGTTCCGCTCCCAGCTCATTTCTGACCAATCAGGGCATCTCTTCCCTGATTGGTCAGAAATGAGCCGGGAGCGGAACAGCTGGAACATCTAAATTGTCTCGTACAGAAGCAGGCGCAGTCAACTCAAAACAGATATTCTCACAGCGCAGTTCATTCACTAATAGCTGACGGATGTCTATGCCATTTCTCACAAATTACACTCAAATAATAGCTCTTAAATCTTACCTACAGGACCTTTAAATACACATTATGCACGCATTACACACTGAACATGGCACGATGATGCAAAGGATGCAGGAAACGACACAGTGGCCCAGGCACGCAGCATAAAACGGCACTGGACATGGCACGGCGAACACAGAACAATGACACATGACGCGGAACTTTATCCGAACACGTTAGTCGTGAGTCAGTGAGCAAAGAACATGTTGACGCAAAGAAGATTTTAACAACTCAGTGAAAACATATAGCAGGGCTGAAGGCGCCACATAATATTAATACAATGTGCTAAAAGCAAAAAAAAATACATTGCAATATAATACAATTAAAGGTGCTGTCGGTATAAGATTTAAGAAGAAGGGTTAGAAATGGCATAGCCATCAGTCAGCTTTAAGTTAGTGAAATGCTCTGTGAGAATATCTGTTCTGGTTGACTGCATGCCAGCCTCTGCATGGGACAATTTATATTTTAAACCGCTCAATCACATGTGCGCACATGCCGTCGTCATAGCTCCACCACAGGAGCGTGAATGCAACACTTCTCAAAGGCAGAGAAACGTAGAGAGGGAGGGGCCGTTTTTGTTGTGTTGTTTATTTTCAAAATGCTCTCTTCTGCTCTTTTCTGCTCTCTCTCTCTTTTCTTTGCAACTCTCATATTTGAGCTACAACAGTTTCCATCACACTAGCTGATGTGGTATAATACATTCCACCAGGGAACAAACACTTTGTTCTCCTGTCGTTCTGATCCGAAACGTTGAAGGGTTTTGAATGAGAGGTTAAATTTAGTCGCATACATGCTTACATGCTGAGTGGGGACCAATTTGACGTTCTCCTCTGGGTAAGGGTTTTTGTTAGACAGGTGCTCAGGTTTGTGCCTTTGAATTAGTAGGAAACTGAATCCAAAATAAACAGTGAAACACCGCCGAGGATAGCACAGCAACAAACTTGGACCAATTTCATGACCCGTGTTATCACCCCAGGGAGTCTATGTCTGTCTTTATCTATAGCTGTATTGGATGATGGACTCCATCGAATCATATTATCTTCAAACATCTAGCCGGGAATCAATATCCAACACAATTATCCCTAACAATCCCTCACCCTCTCTCTCCCTGTCAGTGTAATGGTTCTGCTCCTTTACATTACTGCCAAGAACACATTAACTGATTGCAGTGAGAGCGTTGAGGGGCACTGCCAGACACTTTTCACACTCACATTCTCAGGCAGACTTTGCCTTCAGGGGGAGTTTTAATATGCCACGCAATACTAAAAATGGCACCTCAACACGGAGCTGGATCACCGCGGATCATGCATCGTAGACCCACATCAGAGGGAGATCATCAACGTTTGGGTTTTTTCAGAAGCAGTCTCCCAAAAGTATCTACACGTGCACATGAACAAAATAAAAAATATATAAGCAATATATATTATTGTTTATATATGTCTTTGTGTGTGTCTGTGTCTGTGTCTGTGTGTGTGTGTGTGTGTGTGTGTCTGTGTGCGTGTGTGGAGGGCAGTGATTGAACAGAGCCAAATTGAATGCGCTGGCTGGCCTCATTAGGCTGCCTGAGGCACTGCTGCTGTACTGTACACAAGGGATTTGAAGTGGGGTGGGGGTGACATCTGGCTGGGAAGGGACAGAGAAGGGTGTAATAGGCTTGAAATAGGGTGTTCCTGGAGGGGCTATCCTCTCTTGTCTCCTCTCCTCTCTCCTCTCCTCTCCTCTCCTCTCCCCTCCTCTCCTCTCCTCTCCCCTCCTCTCCTCTCTCTTTCCTCTCCACTCTGCTCCTCTCCTCTCCTCTCCCTTTCTCTTCTCTCCTCCTCCTCTTCTCTCCTGTCTCTTTCCTCCTCCTCCCGTCTCCTCTCCTCTCCTTAGTTTCTCCTCTCTTCTCTCCTCTTCTCTTGTGTCTCTTTCCTCCTCTCCTGCCTTCTCCTCCTCTTCTCTTACCTCATCTGCTCAATAAAGTCCTCTTAGGAAACAGAAAGTTGAGCGCCTGTTTTCCACCTGAGTGGTCATATAAAGGCTTACAACACCCTCTCACCACCAACCTTTGCAGCTGTGTATGGGTACTGAATGTGTGTGCATGTGTGTGTACTGTACTGTGTGTATGTGTACTGAATGTGTGTACATGTGTGCGTATTGTACTGTATGTGTGTGTGTAACACACACACATACACATGTATTGAATTTTGAGAACAGATGTAGAAGATAAACAGCTGTATGTGTGTGTGTAACACATACAGCTGTTTATCTTCTACATCTGTTCTCAAAATTCAATACATCCCAAACAAAACAGAATACATTGGAAACGAGGAGCAGACATATCTATATTTACTGGTACTGAAACAATAGATGTCTGTTTATAGGCTTTCTGCAGGGATTCTATCTGTATTTATTCACGTATCTGCACACAGACATTCAAGTGTGCCTTGTTGCTTAGCACAGTCTCTCTGAGTTGGCTACAACTTGTTGGACTCTATAAAACGCATATATATATGTATATATTGCTGTTGAGGCTTTCTTTTTCACGTCCTGGCCAAGATAGGCAGCAGCATGCCAGCATTACCTACAAGTTACAACCCTAAAAACTATTTCCAACAAAAAATACAAAAAGAAGAATATCACTGTCATAAAGAACTGCACAAGAGAGAAGGCAAGTTTAAAAACAGTTTAAGGAATCAGTGCAGTGGTGCGTATGTGCTTTGGAAGTGGAGCTAAATCTCAGAGCTCCATGGTAAAGGATGTCAATTGATCTCAGACACTGAGCTGAGGCATGCATATATAAAATATCTCCATAATCTATTACAGGCATAAAAGTAGCAGATACAAGCATTTAGCATAGAAGGAAAACAAGCAAGTTGTTGAACATGAAGTTTAAATCCTCAATAACCATTCCAAGATATTTGTTTGACGATACACACTCAAGAAGGGTTTCATGTATTTGTTGCCAGTTGTCAAAGCTTCGAAATTGCTCACTCATTTTTAAAAGTGCAAGATATAAAATGTTATTTTGGCCAGTGCTGTACCTTGGTGGTATTTATATACACTGAGTGGAATACAGTTGCAGTCCCTCTATTAAGGTAAATGTATATAATGCTCCAGTGTATATAATGCTGTCACTGTAGATTTAAGTCCCAGACAGTACTGGTTGTTGTACTACACTTAAGATGTAGTACGAGGCCAGAAACTATGTTCACGTAATTGGTTAGTACATTATACACAATTCCTACATGCTTACCTTGAATTAAAGTCAAGCAAAAAAATATAAAAATAAAATTATGCTTTTACCCAGCATGCACTGCTCTTGTGGCCCAGTCATGCAACTGTAACAGTTGGTGAGTGTTTCAGAGAGCAGTGTGGAGGCCCTGGAGACAGAGGCTGAAAAGCCAACGGCTTTAGCTCTAATTCTCCCTAAGAGCTCTGTTGGGAATGAACTGTGAGGCTGAGTGGTAAACTGGACTAGACTGTTCACGGAAGACACAGCAGTGTGTGTATGTGTGTGTGTGTGTGTGTGCGAGCACGCATGTGTGGGTGTGTGCTCTTGTGTGTGTGTGTGGGTGTGTGGGTGTGCACTCGCACTTGAATTTGTGTGTTACCCGCACGTCGCCTCCGCTCACTTCTCCTCGCCTCTCTGCGGCTCCTTTTTTCGTCACTCTCCTCTCCTCTTCTCCCTCTGCTCCCTGCCGTGTGCGTGCGTTGGTATGTTAATACCTAATGACATGCGCACAGAGTGTTTATGCAAATGAGATGCAGAGTGGGGAGCAGATTAGTGTCTATATTTATAAAACTCTATAAAACGTTTCTGTTGGACATCCGTAACTTCTGCTCTTGCTCTCGTCCCATTCTCCCTGTCTGCTTTCCTCTCTCTCTCCCTCTCTCTCTCTCTCTATATATATATACAGTATATATACTGTATATCTCTCCCCCTCTCTCTCTCTCTCTCCCTCTCTCCCTCTCTCTCTCTATATATACTGTATATCTCTCCCTCTCACTCTCTCTCTCTCTTCCATCTCTCTCTTCCATCTTTCTCGCTCTCTCTCGCTCTCTCTCTTCCGTCCTTTTGTCTTTATCTCTCTCTATCACTCTCTCGCTCCCTTATCTTGTCTGCTTTTGACAAAGACAAAGCACAATGGCGTAGAGATAGTAGAAAAAAACTTCTGTGTCCAAGTCTGTCTTTACTCCCGTTATCTGTGTGTGTGTGTGTGTGTGTGTGTGTATTTTGTATCTGCATTCAAGATGCAGATCCATTGTATTGAATTTTGCTGACCTGTCTAAAAACTCATGTTTTTTCATGTTTTTGTGCGTGCGCATGTTTTCTTATGCATTTCTTAATTGAAATGCAACCACATCGGATAAATGAGAGAAAGAAAAAAGATGGAAGAGAGAGAGCAGAGAGAGTGTGAATCAGCAAGTAGTCTAGACAGTACAACAGTTAAGATCAGGGTGCGAAATACGACACTTGAGACCCCCTGAAAGCCTCAACAGCTAAATTTTGAAAAATCTTTAAAAAAATGATTTGTCACTTGCAATTGTCACTAAAAATTTATTTTAAAAGCTAGATGCTCAGTATTTATTATTCAAATTGCAAAACATTTATTCACAAATATGAATGGGCTACAGAAAAATATTGTTGTGGTGTTTCCTCTTATATTGCCATTGAATACCTGGTTGTTTCTGGTAAGGCCTTCTTCCATGGGTGGCGCTGTTGCAAATTGTCCGCAAATGTTGTGGAGTTTAGAAAACGGCCATCATCAACCGCTGCCCAGACAGAACCTCCACACATCCACACACACCTCGCCGCCGGTGTCACACCTCGCCGCCAGTGTCCCTTCGTTGTGATGTCGAAGTGTTCGACGTCACCAAAAGAACGCAACTTGAGTTCAGAGCAGAGTAGAATGTTCACAAACTGGTTGGCGGAGACTGGCAAAAACATAGGATTTTACTCCTGTTTTCTCTTGATTATGGTCTTATTTTGACAACATTTTTCAAGCACGCACCCAGCGGGTGCTCGCATAAATCCTCTCCCTCACACCACCGAGTGGCCAGCTCAGGAGCCACCACTGGCTTTGAGTCTGTGTAAGACTTCGGCATAAGCACTACGTAGGGGGGAATTGAGTGGCCGATTGCCACTCGATCATCTGTCCCTCGTATCCCTATGTAAAGATATCACCAGTGAAGAGATAAAAGAGAGGGGAGAGATCATTTGGGAGTGCAAGAAAATGTGCGGGTCGCAAAGACAGTTAGCATATTAGCTTTTATATTTATTTGTGTTTATTTGCATATTAGTTGCACGACACGTCCTGAGTATGGACCTGCAAATGACGCCTGCATGAAAATGTCATTTGCAGGTCCATATTAGTCCTTTATTTGTATTTGTGTTGCCTTCTATGCACAGTATCGCCACCAAAAGTAATGCTGCTGTTTTGTTTAGGTTTCGTTTGTGTCCCTCTGGGCTTTCCATAGGGCAGATCCACGCTTTGCTATGATTTTGGGGGAGAGTTGGAACGAAACTACCGGTATATAAAGTGGTTGTAAATTTAAAGTTAAGTTTATTATTTTATAAATATGTCAGCCCTATACGATCAATTACACTGCCTTTCTCTTCCTCTGTATCAACATATTGTTTTGAATGGTGGAATAAAGCTTTATTGGAAATTGTCAATAGACGCATAAAAAAACCTGTGGGAAGGTTTCATGCTGTGCGAGCACGTGGCTTGTCAATCGAAACGTGCAGAGTGAGCTTAGAAATCTTTGTCCAAACACAGCGGCCCTTTAAAACGCGCAGTGTGAGTTACGCAAACGTACACGATCGCTTAAATCATACAGTGTCTGCCTGGCTTAAGTCATATTTTAGAGGAATTGACTAACTGAAACCCAATGTATATTAATAGCTAGATAGATGGACATTGAAACTCAACAATCAATCCCAGATGAACACAGCAGATCAGGAGCGTCTTCTACAGCTGGTGCAGTTGCACCGGCCCGTGTGGAGATATTCCTCTTGAAAAGGTTAATAGCCTCATTCATAGCCTTTATTCGAATCGTTGAGACATAAGGATATTTAAGCACTTCTGCTTAACGACTTAATGACTTTACCAGTGTGCTGTCCTATTTAAACTACTAAACACTCAATTACCTTTGACCTCCCTCAATTCAAATCGTTCTGCTGAATACAGACAGAGAGACAGACAAGATAAGTGTGGCTATATCCTGACAGAAGCTATAGCATCTGTGACACTGATGGACAGTAATGACTTAACACGTCTCTAACTGTGTGTGTGTGTGTGTGTGTGTGTGTGTGTGTGTGTGAGAGTGAGTGTACATGTGTGTGTGAGTGTGCATGTGTGTGTGTGCATGTTTGCGTGTGTGTGTGTGCATGCATGCATGCATTATCTCTGTCTGTCTCTGCACCCATATGCTTGTGCTCCCTCAATCTCCTGCATATCTGTTCTGTGTGTCTTCATGGATACACACGACACCTGTGTGTCACGCTTGCCATATGCTTCCTGTGTGTATCTGTCGGTCTTTATGTCCGTTTGTATGGCTTCTCTTTCTTTCTATTCCTCGTGTCTGTTTTGCTCTCTTCCATTCTGTCTGCCTCTCTTTCTTGCCTGTCTGTCTTTCGGTCTATCTGTCTGTCTGTCATTCTTGTCTATCTTGCTGTCTGTCTGGCTCTTTTTTCTCTGTCTTGCTGCCTGCCTGTCCATCCATCCATCTGTCTGAACTGTCCGTCCGTCCGCCCGTCTGTCTGTCTCTCAGGTCTGTCTGTCCTCCAGAGGATCTTGGACACTGCGGCGGAGCGCAGCTGGCAGGTGACCTCGGTGAACTTGGACACGCTGACGGAGATGGCCTTCATCAAGCTGCTGCAGGACCTGGAGCACAAGAAGGACTACCACGTCGTCCTCCACTGTGAGCTGGAGAGACTCAACTCCATCCTCAACGTGGTAGGACCACCACTCTGTAGGCAGCACACACTCACAGTGGTGGTGGTGATGATGATGATGGTGATGATGGTGGTGATGATGATGATGATGGTGGTGATGATGATGATGATGATGATGGTGATGATGATGATGATGGTGGTGATGATGATGATGATGATGATGATGATGATGAGTCAAATCACGGCACATGTCACTTAGTTACAGCCCTTTAGCATGCATGTTGACATTTTAAAAGCGCTTCGCCACCCTGGAAATAGCAAAGCATGAAACCCAAACCCTCTCTGCTGCTGCTGCTGCTGCTGCACACTGGGATAGAGAAAAGAGGATTTGGACCACCTGGTTCCCCCCAACCCACCCGCAACGACCCCCCTCCACCCTCCCTCCCGGGTTAGCTTCCTGCGGTAGTCTATTAGAGACACTGTGTCAGAGGGAACTGCTAGCCGCTGCTTTGGCCAGCTTTTCCAAAGACTTCCACAGACACAGAATACAATAGAGCTCTTTTATAGCGCAGACAGAGCGATGGCCACAAACACAACATTGTGTTTATAGATGGAGCTCTGGTCTCGCTCCAGCATCTCTAAGGTGGTTATTTAATGACCCTCTTAGTTCCTGGCTCATAATTTGTATATACATTTGGAAATCATCTATGGAGCAAAACAGGAATTGACTGCCATTTAAAAGGAATAAGAGTCAATTGCTGTGCTTATTTTTTCTCTAGATGGTTACAGATCAGCTTGTGTAACTGTCCAGTCCAGCAGACGGATCCTCATTAGAAGGTTATTTGGAGCCGTGATGGTGACGTGCATCAGAGCCATCACTGCTCTTATCTCCTTCATTATCATCTTCGTCATTCTCTCCCATAAACGCTGTTCATCTTTATTGACGTTTTTTCTCTTTTAGCTTCTCTCCCTTTCAAACACACTCATCAAACCACCATGTCTCTTTCCTCTCCACTGTCAGTGGACTCTGTAATCCATCTTTTCTTTGCTAGACACTTTTTCCCTCCTTCTGGGCTGCCTCCACCACCCATTTAGGAACCCTCTTCCTCTCTTTCTCTCGTTCCCTCCCTCCCTCTCTTTAGTCATGGTAAGGATGGAAGACGGAAGACGAGCTATTAATTCCTCAAAGAGGACGAAAGCCTTCCCATTAATTTTGCGTTTGGAAGGACACACACATATACACACACACACACACACACACACACACACACACACACACATGCATACAAACATACGCACACATTACACACCCTCACACAAAGAGACACGTGCTCAGGCAATGCAGTAAGCGGCAGGGCAGACGTGTGTAAATGGGTGGTTTTCATCATCATTACAGGCCTCTGACAAATACTTAACGGCCACATACTTCATTTAAACTCTCTCTCTTTTGCCCTCTCTGTCAGATTGCAGCTCAGAAGAGGATTCTTAAAAACTACCATTATATCCTCGTCAATCTGGTGAGTTTGTGTGTGTGTGTGTGTGTGTGTGTGTGCTTGGATGAATGTGTTTCTGAGTCTTCTAAGCAGTTAAGTATATTTGATCTCCTGCTGAGTTTGTAAATGAGAATTTCCTGTGAGGCAAATGTCAAGTGTATGAGTGTTTAATATATCTGTGTGTGTGTGTGTGTGTGTGTGTGTGTGTGTGATGTTTGATGTGTGCACGTGTGTGTGCGCGTGTGATGTGGGAGTGTGTGAGAGACGTCCTTTACTCTCGGGGGGGGTCTCAATTATTTTCTAATAACCTCTATAATGTCATTTTAGTTGAGGCAGTAGAGAAGCAACAGCACATTCAGCCCCTGGATTGGAACCCCACACACGTCCCGCTAGGGGTGGGCGATACGGAGAAAATATCATATTACAGGATCACGATCCACGATATTATCACGATTCTTTTTCTACGACTATTTTGCAAGTTACTGAACAGTTCAACCAAACCAACCAATTTTCCTAAATAAGGAATTATTTAGGAAAATATGAGCAAGGAAACAAAACCTGAATGAACATGATCAGAGACGATTCAGGCAAAGTATCTTTTCAATCTTATCTATTTTTAATTAAGTGTGCAATTTATTAACATTCAGCAATAATTTCTTGTCATGGTCTAGACTTGTATTCAAGTACAATCAGAAACATGACTCCGAAAACAAGACAACGCTACAATAGCACTTTAGTACAGCATGTGATCATATATGTTCACATACTGAATAAAGAAAATAACAACCTACATATCTACAGATGAGAACATTAAATATGGGAAAAGTTAATGCCATATGTGTTACGTTTTTGGTTCATAGTCGTTTAGTTTAGTTTTTCATTGGTCCTAGTCTATAGGTTTGTTACTTTAAATATCACGTTAACGTCAACGTTTGCTTAATGTTAATAGTTTGTTGTCAGCACATGATACTTATTCTTTGAGAAATGACAGAAGAAGGTTGGTTTGTTTGTCACAATGGCAACCAGAGTGCGTGTGTTTCCATTTGTGTGTAGAAGCACCTGATACGTTGTGATTGAAGTATAATTTTAAATGATGACAACGCGGTATGCCTGCATGTAGCGTTGTAGTGGCCACAGGTATGAATCCAGTGTAGTTTGTTTTGGTAGCGTGACTGTGGCGTGCTCACTTGAGACGCGGTCAAACACCGTGCGCGACCCACTCCATTGTTTTCTATGGCAGGGGAGGGGCCACGCGCCCGACCTCGTGGCGGAAGGGTTTTCGTGTCGAAGTTCAAATTATTTAAACTTTGACCCGGCACGCCGCATGACATAACGTGCCAACCAATAGATTTGCAGTACAGTCCTAGAAGCCAGAATGTTTTGTGCCACAGTTGATTTTGTGTGGGTTTTAAACTTGCCGTGCTCGACCTAGCAACGCGTACGGTGTCCGACTGCGTCTCAAGTGACAGCACCTTGACGCACTCATGGGGGCTCACCTATCTTGGATACGTAGCGGGAAGTGGACACTGTGCCCCTTACAACGCTGCATGCAGTAGGCACGCGACACCACGTGATAGAACTGATGGAATGTGCAGAATCACTGTATCACGATACTCCCCATCCTCTATAAAGGCACATCCTGGAAACATCGTTCATGATATAATATCGTCATATCGCACACCCCTACCTCCATCCATTGCCCCTGTGTGTTCGTGTGTGTGTGTGTGTGTGTGTGGTGCAGGGCTTCCAGGACCTGAACTTCACAGCCTTCCAATCACTGGGGGCCAATGTGACTGGCTTCCAGCTGATGAACACCTCCGACCCTGCCGTGGAGAGGCTCAGCCAGGAGTGGCTCGACTTTGACAGCAAAGACCTCAAGCTTAACCGCAGGAGACTTAAGGTGAGGGGAGACTGAACACACACACACACACACACACACACACACACACCTCCCCCACACACACACACACACACACACACATACATGGCCACTTCAGAGAGACCAGTATATGTGTGTGTGTGTGTGTGTAAGACATCATCCTGAGACAGGAAAGGGCATAGTTGTAGA
>OOFB01020849.1:6902-20036 GCA_900323305.1 Trachyrincus murrayi
ATATAAGACATATTACCAGGTTTAGGGTTTAAATCACCGCCCCTTTAAGCGTTGTCGTTAGTTCTCCTCCGGTGAGCGTGGCGGTTCTCTGGCTGGCCACGCCTCCTCTGAGAGGGGCGGGACAGGCATCTCTACGCTGGCCACGCCTCCTCTGAGAGGGGCGGGACAGGCATCTCTACGCTGGCCACGCGTGGATGTCTCTCGGCTGAGGCTGGCTGGAGTTATCCTGGAGCTCTGCTGGGAGGAGGGGGAGGCGGAGGGGGAGATGGAGGGGGAGACGGAGGGGGAGACGGAGGGGGATGCCGGCTTTAAGTTCTGGAAGAACGCCTGTTTGACAGTTAATTATATGGCTTATTGCTTTAGGGGAAGTCCTAGGCGGCGATAAGACGATAGTGTGTGTGTGTGTGTGTGTGTGTGTGTGAATTGAGGAAACCCATAGCTAAATACTCAATACTACGTAACCCCCCCACCCTCCCCCTATAACATCCCATAATAGATGTGATAAATAAGAATAAAAACACAACGCGGCCTCATCTCTGCCCGGGCGTGGCCGGGAGGCCATTATCACCGTGTTACTGCAGTAGTCTCATCACTGATGATGCATCTCAATGATGATGGGAAACAATTACTGCATTTAGCAGCTCTGCGTTTCATCCCCATATTATCAGCGCTCCCATATGGCGGACAGTGGGGGGGTATTTCTATGATGGATAAAATAAATGTTAAATGAATAAATGAACGTGAGATTTTCTAAGACGCCACCACCCGTGCCGATGTCGATAAGTAAAATGCATGGATGTACAGTATGTGCACAACGCATGCACACAGCTGATTAATAACTCTTTGGTAACCCTGTGCGTTTGAGGGCTGTGTGGTGAGACCGCATACGTCTTTAAAAATATAGTAATTCTTATGTTGTGTGCGTTCAGAGTGTGATACAGATTGTCAAAGGGCTCGTGGAGAATCTGATATAATATAATTGGTAGAACCCCAGTAATGAATTATAAATCTTAACAGAACTTCAAGGTCTCTTTGGAAAATCCCAAGAACAAGACATTTTCAGCGCGATGTTTCTACACATTTTATGGCGGTAGCTATATAAGCTCAATAACGTCACATCTTAAATAAATGTGTTAGGAGAGTGAGATAAGCGTTTAATACGGGCTCCATACAGTGTGCGCCTATGATCTGGTTTCTGTGATATTAGTTTCACGCTGCTAGTTTCTACTCTACCACTGTTTACGTGTCTTTAAGCTTGTGGATTGCGGTCTGCAGAAGAGAGAGTGAGTGAGTGAGTGTGTGTGTGTGTGTGTGCGTGTCTCATCACAGTTTGTGCGTGTGCGAAAGCGTGATTGCTTTGTTTTCTTACACTTCGTAGTCAATACATCTCACGCGAAAAACCCTATTGTTAATCTCACAGTTATCAGACATTCCACATTCATGAACAGCGTTACAAATACACGGAGAAGCACTTAGCCGCATGTATAGCTCTCATATATATAGTTCACAACATGACAGACACGCAACACGACGCCGTGTGTGTGTTGAGCTCCCGGTCAGACCGCCTGATAACTCCTCACAATGACAAACTGCCGAGGTTTACATCACCTGCAGCACAAAGCCCCGGGGAGGCAGGGGTCACGCTCCCCTCGATGAGGTCTCCTTCTGGAGACCGAGTCCAAATGTCAACTCAATATACGGCCGTCTGCAAGATGTCTGGCCGTGTATTGGACCAGGTCAATGTTTTAATCATCAATAATAATAATAATAATAATAATAATAATAATAAAGCCATATGAGAATTAAGGTGGATTTCTGCAAATTTGGCCAACATTTGTTTTAGCTTCTTTTAGGGTCAAAATAGATGAATGGATTATGGATTATGGATAGACAGATAAATGGATGGATAAAATGAATGTTTGTTTGGATGGATAGGTGGACAAATGGATAGATATATAGATGGATGGATGGACAAATAGATGGATCGTAGATCTGAACAATTAATATTATTCAGATGTATTCAGAAATATGATCAAAATCGCAATATGGCCGAGTGCACGATTCAAATCACAGGAACTGCAATTTTTGGATAAGGGTAAAATGTGTGTTAACACCGTTATAAATGAAGTGCTGTAGTGCTGCAGAGATGCCCTGGCCTACACATTTTGTTCTCCAGAAGTAAGAAAACAACAACAACAAATTCCACATCATGATAGTTTTTTTCATTGAAGATGAAAATTGTAATGCAAAAATGATCATTCCCACTAATAGTGAATCATCTGTCAAAATAATCGCCCACATTTACCATATCGTTGAGCCCTAATGGATAGACAGACGGACATATTTCATTAGAAATCATGCACTGTAGAAATACACTGTAGTAGCTTCTGTCTTCATAGCCCTCTCCTCTTCTACGGTGATTTCTGAAATCCCGTTCACACAGAGACCGGCGCTGTCCATCACAGCTCTGGATATTGATCGCTCTTTCAGGTGGAGGGGTATTTCATCACTCTAATCACAGCGGAGCAGGCATTAATGTCTGCATCCTCTGAGCATTTCCAAATGAGCCGCAAGACACCCGATGTCTTTGGTAAAATACTGCACCTCCGGATCTACTTTGGTGGGATGTAAAATGGGCGAAACCCTTAGAAACGACGTCGTCCCAGAATTACACAGGCTGCTGTCTGGAGGAGATGAGAAATATCCATCCATGGTTTTTGGTCGACAGCAGTGGTGTTTAATGTCATCACCTAACATTGGACCATGCATTCTGTGCACCTCTATGCTGCGGTATGCTACAACGCCAAGGATTATGCGTTTGAATATGGACATATGTTACATAGTACATAGTTACATCACATCATCACTACATTAGACACAAACGGCTGAGGCAACTCAAGCAGCGCTTTATAGTCAATGATCAACAATCCAAAAAGAAAGCCAGAATAGTCAATAAGTCCATTATAATCCTCGGTAAATCATAGTGACTTATTGACAATAATAATGAATTGACTTCCTACAAACACCACCACTGATATATTGTTTTCTCTCTATATATATATATAAATCTATATATATATATATATATATATATATATATAGATAATATATATATATAAGTGTTGTACAGGATGGGGAATGGGGGCTAGGACCACAACACCACTGTTTCAATCTATTTGGTTTTCATCTTTTCTCTCTCTGATGATCAATCATGGGCATGGCTGTATGAACACTGTCCCCTCACATGGAACAGCGATCAATATTGTTTGCATGATGGACTGATTCATTTATCTTGTTGTAATACAGAACGCATCAACTTTGGCTTAATGAGCAGAAAGTTAAAGCTGGCATTTGCTTTTTTCCGTTGGCTCACCATGAGAACGGATGCGATGATAGAATAGTGTAGTGATTAGGTTGTTTGACTCCAAGCGAAAAGGTTCTGGGTTCGAACCCCAACGTCCACAGTCTATCTCTAGTGCATTATTGAGCATGATCCCTATCTCCGCCGTTATAAGTCGCTTTGGATGAAAGTGTCTGCTAAATGACTAAATCGTAAATACATTTTAAGTGTAAAATGTATTGAACGGATAACCCCTTGAGATAAATCCTCTTGTTTTCGAGGGGGTAGAAAAACAAGATTATATACCAGATAATAACAGTTTGATTCCTACTGTGAAGCTAGCTGGCTTGCCTCTCCTCACACCTTTCACCAAGCTGTGGATGAGGGCTCACTGGACGCTGGTGTCCAGTGGGCCCTCAACGCTCCTCAACAAGCATTAGTGATCGCCAGTAGAATCATGAGTGACTGATCCAGGGCTCCCAGGATAATGCACCTTGTCCCTCTCTCTCTGTCTGAGGGACAGTACATCCACCAAGTTGTGGGGCTATGGCACACAGGCCAGGTCAGTCATCCCAAGAGACGGCAACTCTCTCTGGGCACGAGTGGAAACCAGAGACGGCAGTGTGTGCTTTTGTTGTGGTTTATGGCCAAACTGCGATCCCCGTTTTCTTCCTGAACACGGTCCAAATGTGTTGCACTGTGTCAGCAGCATCCAAAGCCGCTTGACACAACAGTTTGAGCAACAGAAATTGTGTGTGGTGCCCATAGCAATACCACCATGGGTTCATTGCCCAGGGCTGCGATCACTCTTCACCCTTTGTGGGTTGATTTCCATTGTGGCAGTTTGGGGTCCGTCGTCGTGCCCACACCCCCTCCAAAAAAACCAACACCTCTGCAATTATCTCGCTTGAAGCAGCTCTGTCGTGACAACTCGTTGGGATGCTGCCATCACGCCGACCGGCTACCTGGCTGTCCACGCCATCGCTTGTTTTCCTGTCACTCCCAGGGGTTGGTGATGGTTTCTGAGAGGCGTGCAGCGTGCAGCCAAACGACGCCCAGGGTTGATTGACTCTGACTGGGACCACTCTATTTCCAATTTGCGGTCAAGGTGAATGAGTTACGAGTGAGCGGCTGACGCGAGCGCGTGCGTCCCGTTTCTCCACATGTGGCCAAAGAGACGTTCTGACTAGCGGTGCTCCTTTGTGGGTTCTGCAGCCCTGCGTGGCTCGAAGGGACTTCTTGAGACCTTGTGTTTTAATGAAAGTGTGAAGAGGGCAAATAGCAAAATGCAATTCTGTTGTGTTCATAAGCAGTTTCATGCAGGAGTTTCCTCTCGCTCGGAACCAAGGACATTTCTGAAGGTAAATTGTGGTAAACCGTTTCGTAAGGTTACTTACTATCTTTACTTTCTTTATTGTAACGCATTTTTTTTCCTCTTGGGAAAAGAAAGAGAAGGAATAAAGCACATAATCAAAAATTACTACAGCACAGGAGTAACTACAAAAAAAGTGCTGCTCAGCCTAGTTTCTAACAAAACCACTGGACAGAGTGCAGAGAAATCATTTGTGTTAGTGATAATAGTTACATCCCAAGATTGAAAGTGCAGTCTAATTTCAAACTGAAATAGAGCTGAAATAATAATAATAATAATAATAATAATAATGTCTATTTCTGGAGGAGCTACGGGGCCGATGCCAGTTTGCCGACGTGTTGTTCCGAGATGAACTGTTCTCTTCGCTAGCACCAGAGAGTAACTTCGGTAGTGACTTCGTCCGAGATGAACTGTTCTCTTCACTAGCACCCACAGAGTGACTTCGGTAGTCGCTGAGCGATGATCGGGAACGCCAGCGGCATCTGACGGCGGTCGATGCATTATTAAGTGGATTTATTTAGCATCTTTTTGTTCTTTCTTTTTGGACTTCGCTGACAGAAGGTATTTTCAACCTTAGCTGTGTTACGATAATCTTCTCAGCTCATCCAATCCTTAGTGAAGTTTCTCTTGTAAAACAATAACTCAATGTCACTTCTTATCTTGTGGAAAGATCCGATACCATTTATTTAAATGATGGTGTTCAAATGAGCCGTAGATTGTATTTTTAGAGAGGATGCTGTCTCTATTGTGTGTGTAGGTGTGTGTGTGTATGTCTGTGCGTGTGTGTGTGTGTGTGTGTGTGTGTGTGTGTGTGTGTGTGTGTGTGTGTGTGTGTGTGTGTGTGTGTGTGTGTGTGTGCGTGTGCGTGTGTGTGTGTGTATGTGTGTGTGCGTGTGTGTGTGTGTGTGTGTGTGTGTGGAGGTGGATCCAGCTGTAATGTTAATAATGATTAAAAACGTAAGGAAAGATCACACATAGCAAAAGGGTAAAATGGTTTCCCAGTTGTGTTTGGGAAATCGATCAAACGGGTTCCGCTTTGTATCTTTGTTGGCAAAAAGATGTGAAGGAGAATACAAGAGTGTGTGTGTGTGAGTGGGTGATGAGGCTGAGGAAGAGAGAGGCGGGGGGGCTGGAGGAGGAGGAGGGAGGTGATGCTCCTCGTCTGGGACTGGAGGTCAGGAGCGGCAGCGGCGGAGGGCAGGGTAGGAGCTGCCCAGGACTGTGGAGGAGGAGGCGGAGGAGGAGGAGCAGGAGACAGGGATTTTCTTGTCATCTTAAATGCCAGGAGTTGCTAGGATACGGTGGAACAAGAGGGATAGTATGGAGATGATACACACACACACACACACACTGTAGCGGAGCACCACCAGAGTGCCCGGGAATAGCCGTAATTACACCGCGAGCGGCGAGGACTCTGCATTTGCCTTCGTGGAGTGCAGGCCACCCATCGCACGAAGCTGGTCCCATACCACGACCGCTGGCTTCACGATAAACAAGTTAAATATGAAGGAAACGTCCAGGGGCCCGAGCCCTGCAGCGGGCCGGTGAACTGCGACGGTGAAATAGATATCCCAGAGCTCTTCCTCCACCCCTCCCTCCTCCGTCTCCACCACCAGGACGTTCACCTGATGCAGCAGAATGGCCCGCCGTGTCGTCCAGGGGGGAAATCGGTACGCTGAACCTTATCAGCTGGTCGTATGCATAATTTAAAGGGAAGATGCTGGGTAATTGGCCAGGTTTGAATATCTGGAGCTAGAACAGCATTGAACAGCATCTCCTCTAATGGAAACGTGTCAGGGGTCCGACTCCAGCCAGCCGGACGACGGGGGCCGTGACTGACGAAGAGGAAATGGACCGATATGAGAATAGAGGAAGGGGACTGTTGTTACGTGCCTGGACGTGTCGAGGATGACAGAGAGGAGTGGATGGGTTTTTTTACGATGTTGTTTTATGTTAAACTGTTCACTATGCTTCCTACCCTGCACTTTAAAGACTGTCTTTCAGATGGGTACTACTAAAAATACAATATCTAAATCATGCAGTTTGGTTAGAAATACTACTTAGTTGGAAGAACTTAGAGAAGTCATATCATTTGTTTGGCAAAGTGACACGTGACACTACTACACTGAAAATAGAGATTTATAAAGACACTGCCTTTTTGTAAGGACACTAGAGCACTCAGTTCTGAGAGGGCAGTAAAAAGACCATATGGGTCAACTCTGTGCAACTTGGTGAAAAAGCAACAGCTGTGCAGCAGTTCTTTGATAGCCAATGCTATCGTTTTAAATTACACTTCTGCCCACAGTGGCAGTCTCCGTGTTCGGGTTCATTTTGATTTACTGATATTGTCATGTAGCAGCAGTTGTTTGAACGGCCGCCATTTTTTAGACTTGTTTGTGTTGTTTTAATTATTAAAAACTCGCTGTTGGAAGAGATAACTGAAGAACTGTAATAGCTAGGGATGGGACTCATCTCAACTCTTCTGATTAGGAGGCGATTGATTGCAGAAGAAACCACACTTTGTTTGATGCTGTTGGATATGATTGGCGGAGCAAATTAAACAGTTCCTAGCATAATATAGTGGCGAAGAAAAGCGATGGCAGGATAGTGTAATGGTTATGGTGATTTTCTCCCAGCTGAAAGGTACTGGATTCGATTCCCCCATGTTCACAAACCAATCTGTAGTTGGGTTGTGAACCTTCTCTTGAGTGACTTGTTTCTGAATTCACTGCAAGTCTATTTGAATGCAAGTGTTGACTAAATAGCACATTTGTATGGACCTGACTGAATAACCTGTCACCAGTAGCGCAGTACCGGGATGTCATCTGATAATACAGAATACTTAAATGTCAACTCTCACAGCAAAGCCATGTTGCAAGCATGGTGGAGGTCTGTTAAAAATACAACAAACAGGCACTTCATCTGCGCCTCGTCGGGGGAGAGACGCGGGGGAGAGAGAGACGCGGGGGAGAAAACTCTTCTGTCAGGAGGGAAGACGCGGCTCACGACAACTATTTCAAACTTTATTCGCCGCGATTGACAGACACAAAAACAGACGGAAATGTCACAGTTGTAGTCCCACACTAGGGTACGTGATTATTGGGTTTTTTGTTGCGCCAGTCACTATTAAAAATAACACGCGTGGCGAAATGGATCTGCCAGAATTAATTATCACAAGACCACACACACACACACACACACACCGCGTGAGTGAGATCACACCCACCTTTGTGATAGGTGTGTGCAGACACCACAGGCCTCTTCCTATGTACGGCGTTCAGAGTAACACGTTATTTTTAACTCACCTGGGCTGGCATTTAGCGGCGCATCGTAAACATGTCAGCGCATCAAAGGCCGTGTATTCTCCAGTTTTTATTTTTTCTGTATTTCACTGCTTGGAAGTACACCGCGTTGTCTTCCAGAAGCAGGCAGTGAGCTGAGACACTCACTGCTGAAGGTGAAATTGAGCTATGCTACACCACAGCCATAAGTCAACCTTCTACCGATTTTCTTATTACGCCAACCAGCTGGGAAATAGCGTCCGCTCGCTGAGCCAAGAATTGAAACATGTGATGGACTCATGGATGGGTCAACACTAACTCTGAAATCGGTTTTCTTCGAGTCCAACAAAATATAAAAACTACCAGCGTGATGTAATGCACTGCTCAATACAATCCCACAGTCTTCCAGAGCCGGGGTTAATATCCAGACAATTAGCAAGGCGAGCGGACCAATAATTAGGCTTTAAATTCTCTAATAACAATGGAAGAAAGGGAGCACTGGGAAATAACCACCTGGAAAAAAACTGACAAAACCCTGAACTAATCCTCGACAACAATAGCCAGCAGCCCAGGGCTGTGTGGTCCATTCATGTATCAGCAGACCTGCTCATAAGGAACCCACCAGCGCTCATAAATACGGCAGGAAGCTCCGAGCATCTGCCACAGAGTCACGGCACTCACGTTGAGGCTCCAGTTTTTGGGAGAAAGAGAGAGAGAGAGAGAGAGAGAGAGAGAGAGAGAGGATGGGGGGGGGGAGACGCCTGACAAAGCTCCCATCCAGACCAGAGACCACTCCATAGCTGGGGCATTAGCACTCCTCCTTAAGGTTAACCCTCTCTCCCGCTGTTCTTCTCCATCTAGGAGATGATTATCCACCTCGCAAATCCACGGTACCGTGGGAAATACTAGTAATAATAATAATATTCATCACGATGGTAATGGTTGTACGTGCCATTTTGTAGATGCTTTTGTCCAAAGCACATTGCGATGCTGTGAGCTGTAGCCTATACATTCTGCAGCATGGGAATAGAGAACTTGTTCACCTAGCGGCCATATTGGTTAGTTGGGTGGGGAATCCTTCTAGAATGTTTGGGGGGAAACCATGACAACTCAATGGAAATGCATTCTAAATGCAGAACGACAAATAACACGTGGAGTTTTCAAGGTTTCCAAAGATTCTAGAAGCTTTCCAAAGATTCTAGAAGTAACCAATATGGCCGCTAGGTGAATAGGGTTTGTAGAGGATAGTCTACTAATGGTTTCGGTGTTTGTCTCCCAGCCGAAAGGTTCCGGGTTTGAACCCCGATGTCCGCAGTCGACCTGTAGGCATCCTTGAGCAAGAACAGCCCTCTACCTGCTCCTTAATGACGTGTATCTAAAATCCACCGTGAGTCACTTTGGATAGAAGCGTCTCCTAAATGATTAAATAGGAAAATAGCAACCTGTTAACGTGTTAATGCTGTCAGTTGACCTACACATGGACCACGCACATCTCTCTGGGATGATGATCAAACATGGGATGAATAAACCTTTCATTTCCTGCTGCTATTGATTTAAGGTTGTCACCCAGGTATGGTTTTATCTATTGATCGCAGATCATATATAGTGGCCATATAGTTGAGCTTCAGGATTTTTATAGAAGTGTGTTTAATGGATTTCCCTTCACACCCGCTGGGACACTTCACATCAAAATGTCAGTAAAATGCCACCTGGGGAAGCCAGCTATTTTTCCTCACAGTCTTCCAATGTTTGAAGGATAAAACAACGATAGCTCTTCCTGGAACTCCTTGGGTGTGAGGCGGACCGGCTGCCGGTCGTTGAGGCAAGACACGTTTGTGACTTTTTCCGTGACTTTTAGTGGATCTGTTTGGGACATTTAGGGAGCTGCCCATACGCATGCTCGTAAAAATACTTAGCAGAAATATTTTGCACTTTACTGTGAGTGAGTCTTCTTCACTTTTGTGTTTGTGTGTGAGCTTTGTGTGTGTATTGTGTGAGCATGTGTGTGCATGTGTGAGCATGTGTGTGTATATGTGTGCCCATGCTTGTTGTTTTCGTGCCTGCGTGTGTGTTTGTGGTAGTAATGAGATTTACCTAGGATTCTCCATAGGTTAACATTGGCTCAGGATGTTAAATCGCTGTAATAATTTGGTATTATGGACCACCTGCACCAAACAAACGTGTATTAGTCACGCTTCATTCCTTCTGGAAGCGCTGCCATGACTATACTGATTATTTCATATATCTCGTCACCAGAACCCAGTTTTTATCCGCCTGCAAAGAGAGGGATGTTGTATTAACCCTTAAATCTGAGCCGGAGATTTGTCCCCACATGGGACCACCATTTATGACATCACAAGTAGATTAAGTCCTTTATGCAAATGCAGGTCCTTTATGCAAATACATGCTAATTGTTCCACAGGATGAAAGTGATGGGCGTCTGATTTTTGTGATATATATATTATATATTTCCTGATGAGAGCGGCGTTATAGAGATACGGCAGAACCGCTTTTACAAATGTATAGAAAAATAAACCCATTGTGAACAAACCATATTAAACTACCCATTGCTCCATAGAAAACACCTCAACGGTTTGAAATGCATGTGCCTTTGAAACCTATAACATATCCCTTCGACAAATGTGTTTCTACGTGAGCCCAGAAAGCCTGCAGTAGGTGAAAAGAGGGAAAAGGAGAAAGCAATATCCACAGTTATATAAAAATCAACCAGGCCACCGAATCACAAATACATGACTTGGCCTGTGTTGGCTCAGAAACCTTGTCTTTCATGTGCACTCTCGGGCCTGTGGATTGGTGCACGTTCCTCCGTGCACTTTCCCTCCAGCTCGGCGGTAGAAACTACAGCAATCGGTCCTTTCACTGCGTTGATGGAAAGGGTCAAATACCGTGATCTGTATTTATCGGCGGGATGCGACTCCAGTGCTGTAAATGTGATTTTAAAGCCCTCTTCATCCTCTTTCTGAGGATTTAGACTATAGCAGATCACATGTGAGTCGTCCAGCTCTTAAGCTGCAGCATCAACTCCCGCAGTGTGCTATCCATTACGCGGAGGCAGTGCTTCCAAACCTTTCTTGGCCTGTGACCCCATTTCTAGCTCTGAAAATGTTTGTGACCCCAACTTTATCTTTTGTGCGTCTGCTTCCACACAAATAGTTTTTACCCAATCAACATCTGCCGGTAATATCAACGTCCCGGTGAATGTAATGCTCTGCTACACACTAAGTGATTAATAGTAGTTTGCTGGTGGCTATGAATCATTAGCCAGTCAGTTCGTATATACGGGACGTCTATGAGACCTTTTAAAAGAAAATGGTTTGCTAAAATGGATCATCAAACATCTATAGCTCATGTCAGCAATCTCCTGTGGGGTCCCGACCCCAACGTTAAGAACCACTGCGCTAAGGGGTTTCCTCGTCCCTCTTCCAGGGGTTATCGCATCGAACACCACCATTCATACGCACAGCTGTAGGACCTGCAGACCTGAAGATCTGCAGATATTAATCCAGCCCATCATGCACCATACTACACCACCTTTGGTGCCTGTACAACTATTCACGGTGTACACAGATTATTTTGACACAAACTTGTTGATCATGGCAAGGGTGAACACAATTGCGAATGAGTATGGGAGGAATTCTGTGTATATAGTACTTTGTTTGTTTGATCGGCCTTCCAGTCCGCAGGGCCTTGCAGTCTTCCTGTTCACTAATTCATGTAACCATAGCGAGTGCACAGTTATGACTCTGAACCCGGGGCTAGAGGAATCGATAGTTTGGCTGAAAAGCGTTGTGATATTGAGCAGGGGAGCTGCTCACTCATGCATTGTGCTGCAGGAGTCCTTCAGCCACTTGCTGGTGATTACGGCGTGCATACCTCGCCGTGGATGAACACAAACACAGGCAGACTGTCCGCTTCATTACAGCACAATTATACTGGCCACCTGCCGCTCGCTCTGCCACCTTACTCACCGCGCGCTCGCCCACCGATGAGACAGGAAGGGGTAAGCAACGCGCTATTTGAATGATAAAGGTTGGATTAGAATGCATTCGGTGCCCGGTGCCTTTGATGGCGAGTTGGGATTTCCTTTCATTTGCATGATTACGATGCTGCAAAGGCACTTCTGCCCGTCTGGCTGTGAACAGCATCTCATCACCTCGCACCTGAGAGACATCAACCTGAGACGCATGGCCGCTGATCGGTGCTCACTGGTGCTGCTATGTGCTCCCGCGTGTCTCAGTGGGCACCGTTTTATTCAGGGTCACGGGTTCGATTCCCACTGGGACCGCCCATGCTAAGTATGCACGCACCCATGGGTATTGCTGTAAGACGCTTTGGATAAGAGCTTTATAATATAATATATTATATTTTTATTTCTCTCCCGAGCTTTCCCATACTTTCCCCATAAAGCCCCTTCGACAATGTCACCTCATTGTAGCCAGGAAGTTCCAACATGACACGATACAAGCTTACTGAATACCCACCGGGGGGGCGGTGTGATGTGGGTGTGACTCTAACCACCCAAACTGACTTCAGACGGGAGGAGGAAGAAAGGAGGAGAGAGATTTAGAGAGGGGGAGTTAGAGGGAGACAGAGATGGAGAGAGGGGGAGAGAGAGAGAGAGGGGGGGGGAGTTGAAGAGAGAGAGAAGACAGAGGTAGTGAAATGAAGAGAGACAGAGATAGAAAGACAGAGAGAGGGAGAGAGAGATAAAGAAAGAGAGCGAGGGAGAGAGAAAGAGATAGAAAGAAAGAGAGAGAGGGAGAGAGAAAGAGATAGAAAGTGAGAGAAGGCATCTAGGGAGGAAGTAGAGTCTGTCAGAACTGCGTCTGTCTAAGCTTCAGGACTCCGGGAAGCTAATGCTGTTTGATGTATTAACCATGAAAGAGGGGGCAGTGTGTGTGTGTGTGTGTGAGAGAGAGAGAGAGAGAGAGAGTGTGTGTGTGTGTCTCTATGTGTGTGTGTGTGTGTGAGTGAGAGAGAGAGTGTGTGTGTGTGTGTGTCTCTGTGTGTGAGAGAGAGAGAGAGAGAGAGTGTGTGTGTGTGTGTGTGAGTGTCTCTATGTATGTGTGTGTGCCCTTGTGCCCTTGTTTTGGTTTTCGGGGGTTTAGGGACATGAATAA
>OOFB01020856.1:5511-23895 GCA_900323305.1 Trachyrincus murrayi
CTCTCAGAGGGAGTTCGAAACATCGACTCCACATTCCCGCTGACATTTTAAGGAAAAACACATTTTGCGGAGAGAACGTGGAAACCGCCATTGACTCGAAACTCAGCACCGAAAGTTGACGTTTCCGTGACAAGACGCTCCCATCCCGTGGGGTGTTTGTTTTTTTTGCGCTCATCTCAGGGGAAAAAACAAGCCTTCCTATCGTCTGGGGTTTACAGAGGGGCTGGCGTCAAGGTTGGACTCTCACAGAGGTAGCAACAAAGTGGAATCAAAAAGTGGGGTCAGGAAAATCCCTTGTAAAGCGAACAGGGCGATGGGCTGGAACACATGTGAAAACCGACATCAAAGTCCCACACTTTACAGCTGCGGTCGGACACAGCTGAAACCGACATTTTGATGCCCGTTTTTTTTTGTTGTTTTTGCTGAATAAATTCAGCCCGGACGTGTTGACAACTCCTTGACAAGACCTCCCAAAATAATTATTTTATTTGACCCGTTGTAATAGCTCGCATAACCAGATCTCCTTTTCAGAGCAGACAGTCCGGGGTAAACTAAGGGAAGCTCGTCAAAATCTATTGGACAACCGGAACGCACAAATCCAGAGGTGGCCATCCGATTGGCTGGGAGTAAAAAAAACACTAAAACAGAACAAACAGAACCTGAGGTTAACTACAGACAGAGTCAAAGAAGTTCACGGTAATCAAGCGATTTCATTGGTCGCGAGTCCGATGACAGCCAAGACGGCCGTCCGGCCCCGCAAGATTACGCCACTTGTGAGAATCGCTTCATCAGTTCTGTAATCACCTCCGGTTCACCCGTGATGCTGAAAACACATCAGTGATCTCCCTGGACTACATTGTAAAAACACATGCCAAATCGGCGATAGCTTTCCTTCTATTATTTTAGGTACTGCGTTAATATATTCTTCTCCTTTCTACTCACCACAACCACACTTTCCCTTTTTTTTTTTTTAACCGTCTTACATGCAGCGAACGGCGACCGTTGATCAAGGGTCACACACCGTTAAGCCGCCTGGAACAGTGGGGGGGGGGGGGGGGGGGGGGGGGGGGGGGGGGGGGGGGGTGTTAGGTGGGACTCGAGCAAAGCATCTCCTCCTTGAGGAGACTAAAGCACAAGCAGCTGTGGCCGATCTGCTCGGTGACATCGCAAGACATACCAGGCTGCTCCATTTATTCAAAACTAATCACGCCTCTTCTTTATCCTACCCACTGCAAAACCTCCCTTATGAACACTTTGGGAAACCCCACCGATATCACGATGACCTGATGACCTGATGATTTTGGATACTCCGCTTTGATGTGTCGCTTCATTTTCGATGACCTAATTGACATGTAAGTGACTAGACACCGAGGACACGGTGCCTCTTAAAACAGTCCCAAAACACTCACTGTCTCCACTTAAGATGCAGTTGGTTGAATGCCAACCTTTTCATTGCATCGTACTCATGCTGTGCAATGACAATTAAGTTGTTTTCTAATCTAAAAAGAGGACATAAAATAGATATTGAAATAGAAATGGATCAAAAGACCAATACGCACGTATAATAGCACAGGGCGATGACACAAGATAGATATAGAAACAGATCGAGACAGAAATCCCAGATACACCTGTAATAAAACCCCTGTAACAGTGGACAGTGGTCCAGCCTAAGGGGTTTAACTGGGGTACCTGGGAATCCCTGGAAGGTGACTCTGTCGCCGGGCACGGCCCCGGCGGGCGGGTCCAGGATCTCCACCTTGTCCGGGGAGCTGGCACACATCACCATGGCCTGGGACACCACCCCGCGCATCTTGGCCGGCTTCAGGTTACACATGAGCACCGCCATCCGGTTCTGCATCTGCACGGCGAGGGCATGAAGAAAAGACTAATTAATGGAAAGTATTTAACAACAACATCATCAGAAAGTTTTCCATTGAGGTGGGAGAGGGGAGAGGGGGGGGAGAGGGGAGAGGGGGGAGAGGGGGAGGGAGGTGTTGTGAGAAGATGCAGCTTTAGGTTTTAGACTTCTGTTAAGATTCAGGAGAGGGTATTTACACGACAGCGGTGTATCCCTTCCTCTGAAATTACCCGATTGTTTGCTTCATTACTTGAACCATGCGTGTGTGTGTGTGTGTGTGTGTGTGTGTGTGTGTGTGCGTGTGTAAAAAAGATACAGGAAGCGTTTGTCTGAGGTTCACCAATATTTGGATTAGTCCGCACCACAGAGTATTTCCATCAAAAGACCAAAAAGAATGTCAACTTATATTAGGAACTTATTTGTGTTGCTGTCGTTTAAAAATATACATCTTATTTTACATGTGCGGTTTGTGTCTCGAGGTATGTTGTCCAGAAGGAATTGCAATCAGTTACTCTATTATCGTACGCTTTCAGATTAAACATTTGCATAATATTTGTTTGAAGATCTTTTTTTCTGACATGGAAATAACGGATCCAATATCATAACGGATCCAAAGATCACTTCCAAGTTCCCTAGTTGACATCGTCCCGGTGATCTCTGGCAGAACACTTTTTGTGCGGTTCCTAAACAGTTTGCATGATAACTTAATAGATATTCCAGCATGTTCTGTGTTTTGGAAACTTCCATGGTGATAGTCCTAAACATGCCTCACCTTGCCCAGATAGTTTGATGACATTATCAGAGCATAACAATAAAGAATAGTGCGCTTATGCCAATTAATGTCTGTTTCTCCTGAAAGATATGCCCGTATAAAATTAAACTGACACGATGATTAATGATTGAAAAAGAAAAAAAAAACGAATTAAATACATAAATACAAATACAGGCAGACATTTGTCACCATGTTTCTATCACTGTGCTGTTATATAACAACCAAAATAAAATACAAATACATTTCATTAACAATTTGATGTCATTCATTAGCTTTCCAAGTAATGCACTGGGAGGCAATAGCTGCATTAGCTACTGCATGTTACAAAATATGCCAGACTTTTAGGCTTATTTACAATATGTGCCAATGTACTTGGTTAAGCGTATGTAAATATTTGATTTTTCTTTAGTACTGTAGATATTTTCTAAAGAGACTGGGCTTGGTACACATGCCTGCAACAAGCATGTGCTTCCATTTATATATAGTCATAGTCCATAAACATGATACGTACAAAGGATTCCTCGGCCCACGGATCTCTTAGTAAAACACACAAACGAAAAAATGCTGTTGAGCATAACTTATCGTTGTGCTTTTCACATAGGAAAAAAAATATGGCTTACAAATTGTTCCTCCCCATCAGGGATAAATTATCAAACAGATTTATCCATAAATCCTTGTTAAAGCTAAAGTAAGCCCAGGCTTTTGTGTAAATCCTTAAATTGTAAACATAGACTGGATGCGAGCGGCATGTACCTTTAAGCCGGTTCACATGAACTAAGACACAGGATAGGACTCTGGTGAGTCTTTAACATCAGGCTAATCCTCCACCTGATTTAGTGAACGCAGAATCTGGCAGCCAAGAGGAATGCATGCCATTGATGGCTAGAATATGACAAAACATGTCATGTCATGGTTATGGCTATTGCAGCATGAGGGATCGATTCCTCAGATCAATAGCCTATTTGACTTACTTCGATGTGCATGGTTTACAGCAGGGGGGGGGGGGGGTCTAACTCATTTGAGGTTTGCGGGACATAATACACCAAATGCTACTTCATTGGGGTCGAAGAAAAAAACCCACTTCTGATACGCTTGAAAACATAAAATTCTGTTGACTGGTGTATTTGTCATAACTTTCCCTGTGGGTATCGTGAAGGCGGTGAATATTATCTAATTTAACCGCTACTTGCTGTGTGCACTGCACACTAGGCACGTTTGGTTTCTATTGACTTCAGTGAATACATATTTATTCTTCCAAACAGCTTGAACAATTATTTGTTTGTCTGTGTCAGTTTTTCTTCTCTTTGCCAGGGACATCTTGCAAGTTGAAGTTAGCAGTTAGCAGTTTATTTATCCTTCTTCTGCATTAATTAGTCGCCTTGTGTGGCATCTAGTGCGACGCAAGTTAATATGGGAATTACAACAAATAGTATACATCAATTTGATATACTTGTTTCTCTTTCCTGTCTCTGATGTACACTTTGTTCACTTGTCGACCTGTTTCTGTTAGTTGACAGTTTGACCGCCCTGGTTCACGGGGCCGCTGTACCTGCTCCACGGGGATGTGCTTGACCAGGCCGCTGACGACGGTCCGGGGCGTGGCCTCTCCGACGTCCACCTGCTCCACGTAGAGGGAGTCGGCGTCGGGGTGCTTCTCGGCCGTGACTATGCGCCCCACCCGCAGGTCCAGGCGGGACACGTCCACCTTGACCTCCTCCTGAGGCGCCGCTGGCTTCTTCTCTTGCTTCTCATCTCCTGGGACCGGGGGCGCAAGACCGCCCGTCAGTTATATATCAACCACTGAAAGGTCTATGTGTTGCGTGCTCATAGATTCGGCTACACTTTTACACGTTTACATCTATACGTTTGCACGTTTCTACCTGTATGTTTATATCTAATGAAGCCGGACAGAAGCCGATCACAGGCTTAAGTTCCCCTCCGCCAGCTGTTAAAGGAAGCGCCTAGTTTGGACTCAGCAAAGACGTCATTCGCAGCTCAGATAAACTAATAGGTTTCACATCACCATGGATGTGTTATGAAAGATGGAACAGATTTGCCACTAAAAATAGGCTAGCTGGTCACTTGGTGTTACTTTTTTTTTTTTAACTACATATAAATCACAGGAAATGAGTGTTTGAAGGTACGTGAAGACCTTGAAATGATTCTAGCTCACTGCACTCTCCTTCAGGGTACTGTATTGGGATGCACTCAACAACAAAAAAAGAGTCCATCTGGAAACTATGCCGGGCAGCTTCTGCAATCCAATTCAATTTTCTTCCAAAAACCTTTTCCAAAGGCTGGCTTCAAGGTGGCACGCGTTTTGACGAGAGCACATGAGAAGATTTCTATTTTTAATAAAAAAAATAAAAAACACAATTAGTTCTCCATAATGTCCCAGAGAGCTGGAGCACCTTTACTAAATGACAAAACCAATAGCTCACTGTGGACGGGAGGGGGAAAGCTGGCTACATGGGGAATGTAACCAGTTCAGTGCCAGGAAGGACTTTCCACCGAGTGAGCTGCTGTTGGTGTGCAGATGGAGACCTCAACAGCAGCCTCACACATCTCTGACCAGGAGGCGTCGTTATACTTTGATTTAACCTCAGAGTTTAACGATTTCATTTAAGAATTTATAAGATGACACATTCTCATGTTTGCCTTCACATTGTCTGGTTACTTTCAAATGTGTGATTAAGTGAGTATTATGATGTAACTTAGTAGCTTGTGGATTCATGAAAGATGAGGATTTATATTATTATTATTATTATTATAAGTGCCATGTAGGGAAACACAATTATCACATGCTCTGTTTTACAGAGCATGTGATAAAACTGGAAAATATGCGTGATATGCATGTATAGCTTTTGAGATTTGGACCTAAAGAATGCCAACTTTCCAATGAGTTTGTCAGTCTTGGTGTAATTTATATGGCTATATTGTAATGACAACCATATGGTTAAGAAATGCGAGGGTCATTTACAACCGACACACTGAGTGGAGCCTTAATTAGACTAGATACCAGAACTTAAGAAAATAAAAGGACGATGAGTGAAAGGTTAACTGACTTTTACAGTAAACATTTCAATGCAAGGAAAACTTCCACATCATCTCAGTCTCTCCAAAAGAAATGGAAGAAGAGGAATCGCGGCCCCATTGCTTTTCAACATTATAAAGAAAGGACCGCTTTTACTTTGAAGTCACTGGAAAGTCCTGAGGATTCATAGCAGATTTCCACATGATCCGGATAGGCTTTCATCACTGGTGACATTCAGCGAAGATGCTTCTCGTCACAAGTAGTGAAATTAAGCAACAAAAAGAACGACGACTAGCCCAGGAGCTAATCAAGTTTCTGAACAAGGGATCGTGTTTCTAACCGAAGAGGGGAAAGAAAAGGAACTGGGATCTGACATACCTCCCTGCTTTCTATCCATTATCACTACACATTAGGAGCTCAGATGGACGGGTCTGCTGGAGGAATCTCACATGGCGTTTCAAGCACAGCAAGCGGCCAGATGATGATGGAAATGTTGCATTCAAAGCGGTTTTCAAGTTCAAAAGGGAGTGAAGTTTAAGGGAGGACAAAAAAAATACTTTCAAATAATCAATTTAAATACCGATACCGATATTTCTGTGAAGTGAAACAAACAGGGACCACGTCGCAGTGTCCGTAAAGCGCTCGCAATGTACACCCACATAAGACTTCACTGCGGCCACCTTTTTTATTTTAACGTTATCTTGCCAATACCTTTTCTATTTTAACGTTATCTTGCCAATACCTTTTTTCTCTGGCTTCTTCTTCTTCCCCTCGTCTTTGAGGGGGAGAGCAGCTGCGGGGGAGGCAGACGGGGGAGAGGCTGCAGGGGGAGGACTTGGTTTGGAGCTGCATTCCGGGTCGGCCTCACCCGACGGCATGGGCACCTCCAGCACTGCACAGGAGGAGGAGGAGGAGGAGGAGGAAGACGCAGGCAAAGGTTCACTGGAAATGGTCAAAAAAGTGTTAATAGTGTCGCTTTTTTCGGCTGTTGAATCTAAAATGCACTTCGTTGCCATGTTGTCATGTCGGACTTCTAACCTCGTCTTTCTACCTCCATCTTCCTCGCTGCCGGCACTCAATTTCCTTGTTCATAAACTTGGTCGTACAGAACTTGAGTTAATAAATATGCAAACAAAAAAGCCATGTTGTATTTTGAACTAGACGAATTGGGACAGTACTTGGGACAGACGTGCTACATTGTGTCTGGCCGCTTGCCAACACCGTAGACACCCGGGCGTGGGTGTCAGGTAGACCTTGTGTGAGGCGTGAGACGACGAGCCATCAGCGGTAGCGAGACAGAAACTCCTCCACCGTCTAATAGCCGGCTGCACAGCGTTTACACACCCACCAGGGGAACGCTGGCGTCCAGATGCAAACACGTTTGATTGGAAAATGACACGACATCGAGAGTTGATGGAAGCAAGGACATTGAGTAACGGAGTAGGAAGCGATGTCTCCAATCAATCTTTGCGCGGAGGGAATAAAAACAGAAAGGCTTTCTCTTCTGTTTGGTTTGTTGCTTCCTCTACGTCAACAGTGGTTTCCATGGGTGCCCCGCCGCTGGGCATGGTGCGTTCACCTTAATTGGAAATTGTATGTTCCTGACTCGAGAGCAGAAAACAACTAAGGTTTACTTTAGGAGCCGTGCATGTGTTAACCCTTAAAATGTATTTCTAGCCCTCCGAAAAGTGGCCACGTTGAATTAGCAACGCTCGTCACATCTTTCTGCTTTGGATGCACACATTCCTTGTCCATGTCTTTCCAATGTTGTATTCATTAGTGTCTTTCTCATCTTAATCACAGCGAATGAGATGCCATGGGGGGAGGGGGGTTTGCTTCAAATCCATCCAAGCTTTTCTACAAAGCACGACAACGTTTTCTGGCACTTCGTAGCCGATGAAATGAAGCTCCAGCGTAAACTTCAAAATTGGATCCGTGATCATCTAATCACCAGTATTTTAATGCATTCCTTCACCGTTCCAAAACAAAACAAAAGATCCGATCTTTCCTCAACATATCTACGTTGTTATTTTTAATCACGTTTCCTAAAAGACCATTCTCTGGAGAAAAAAAGCTGTGTCGGGGTATTCTATTTCAATTTCAAGCACAATATCACAACAAAGGCGGACATGCGTTCCCAATAAAACTAATAGGCATTCGTAGAAACACAACAGGCTCGCGTTCAAACAGATCTGTTAATAATACGCCAAGGCGAGAATGCTAAGGATGTTATCGTTGCTATTCCTATGATAAAACACTCACACACACACGCTTCTCTTAGCTGCTACGATGAAGCGATCTGGCGGACAACATCAAGGGTTAGCCGTTACTCGTTTGATCTGGAGGAGAGGAATCGTTTTTTCCGCAAACCCGGCGTCACCTACCTCCTCTTTTCCGCTCCTTCTCCAGCAGCTGCCGCTTCAACTCCTCGATGTCCTTCTTGAGTTTGGCGTTGTCCGCCGTCAGCTTCTTCTGGTCCCGTGCGCTGGCCTGGACAACTGTGTTCACAGTGGATCCCTGTCAGAGTCATACTGTGCAGCACCTTGCTCCCAGATAAATCACAGTCCAACATGTGGCTCGCTGAAGGCCAAGGGATACGGGGTTAACACTGTGTGCTACCACGTGCCTTTGGAGTGTGCGAACACTAATGCGATGAATATCCCACGTGAATGAATTAAAATGTGATTTTTTATTTTTATTTTACTGATTTTTCTGTTATATTTTATTTGAAAGAATATCGGGGCGAGAAAATGACGATAGACTTCTCAGAGGTTAAATATGAAAAACTATACTATGTATCGTAGCTATACAACTACCGTAATACAAAGCATTCTATAGTTATACTATGTAAAGCACAATGACAAAAATATACATGTCATCAAATGAGCAGGTAGGGTTAACGGCATCTTGCTCAAAGACAGACCGGGGGGATCGAACCCGCAACCTTCCGGCTGGGAGTCACCCCTCTTGCCACCGCTAGTCCATCCTGTTCGCTAATCTAAAGTCAGGGATGAACTCTAAAACGAGAGAAACTCATTGGAATGACTGGAGTGCACGCGGGTCGTCTCGTGCCGTCCCTTACCGGCTTTCTCCTTCAGGAGCTGGACCTGCTGTGTGAGGTACTCTATGAGGCGGTCAGCCTCCACCGCTCTCTGCTCCAACCTCACCAGGGGATTGTGGCTCGACATCTTCACCAAGGAGCGGACTGCAAACCTGCTGGGCCAGAAGAGAACACAACCGAGTCAACATCAAAGGAGGCTTCTTACGATACGAAAAAAACACCAACAGCATGCGGTTTGTGACACATGGCTTTGCTGCTACCTCACTGGGAAGTGTGAGGGAATCTACCGATACAGTTAGGCTGAATTCCAAAACTCTCTCCCACGTCATCCTTCCTATCACTCGTTCACTATACCGTCGAGGGGACGAGCGGTAGCAATTAGTGGTCGAGCAGGAGGAAAGGAGCAACGTGGAAAAGAGAAGACAGCGGAGCTCCTTCGGCGTCATTAGGCAACGTCGGCTGCCGGTGACGCCCAGGTCAATCGCAACCTTCAGACGTGCTTTATAAGGTGGTTAGTCTAAGTAATTAATTAGTCATTCCTGTGAAGGACACGCTGATATTGACTATTGGGATGCAGCCTCTGTCTTCTCCAGTCTCCGCACACATCAAGGAGCTCAACATTATCTCAACACAATTCCTGATGCAGTTGGTGACGCCGTACTTCACGTGATGATGTTGCCACACAGAACGCAACTCTATACACATTTAGTTTAGTTCTGTTTGCCTTCAATAAACAACAAGCGGTGTGTCCTTTCAACTGCGAGTTGGCACCGCGAGCCTCCTGTTTGCTGTGTTTACACTCACAAGAAATCAGACCGCTTTGTGCCACTCCGGACTAAATGTTGCTAGACAGCGACGCAGCGCTGGATATAACACGCCTCGGACAGGCCGGCGCTCGGCAATTTACTTCTTCTAACAAAAGCGGGAAAGGAAGGAAATTTACAAGTCACAAGCTTGAAGAAGAAGAAGAAGAAGAAGAGGAAGAGGAAAACATCTTACACATAGCGCGAGGCCAGGCTGGAAAACAACAGCTGGACCCAGATGAAAACAAAACGTTGGGGATGCGGAAATTAGAAACATAAAAAAGCTGGAGTTGATAATATCAAGGATCAAAGCAGTGGGGGGGGGGACGGGGGGACACTGAATTGATTTAAACAGGACCAGTCATGGAGCAATAACGCCAGCCACATAAGAGCTGATCTCATTTGGATAACCTTTGGAAGAGGAAGCCGTGAGCTTGGCCCAGCTTCAGGAGATGCATGCTTTAAATGAGGCAGTAATAGCCAAATGTGTCTAAGAACTGGCCTCGGATGAGTTGTAATAATCTGATTAAAAGCAAAACCACACACACACAGACCCTTATTGCACAGATTGGCGTAGCTCTGCACAACAGAAGAAATGCCTGAAAAAGTATAATTAAAAAGTCTAATTTGTTTGTTTAATGTATGCAGCATTACAAAGCAGACTTCTGGTTGTGGCTTGATAAAGGTGGACAGTGTTTCCCCTACAGCAGTGGCACGGCGCCGCCGCTGGATTACTAGCGCCACTGCAATCAGAAAAAAATCTAAATTAAAAATGATGTTGGGCACCCCAAATGCCATTTGTTTTATTTAAAAACATATATACCATAGGTGCCCCCTACTGCACCCACCTCAATTGTTACATTGTCATTACTGTAATATTAGAGAATTTCTGCAGAAAAATACTGACAGCAAAATAGTCTTCTGCTATAGAAGAATAAAAAACGATACTGTAGGTGGCATTAGCTCACAGAAAAAGAAAGTACATATGTGTGGAACAGAAAGCAACAGTATTATGAAACCCAGACAGTGGGATGGCTACAAATTGCTGACTGAAAACTGTATTTACTTTAACATTAATGCCAAAAAGATGTGGCTCACACACATTGCTATTTGTTGTAATGTTATGTTGTATGAGACCATTTCTGTTGGAATGCACCACAGCCCTACTGGAATCACTGGCCCTGTTCACACCTGGCATTAACATGCGTCTTGGGTGATCCGATCACAAGTGGACAGCTCTGGAAGTACAGGTGTGAATGCACCCAAGACGCATTGAGGACACTTTGAGATCCGATCGCTCAGACCACATTTGGAGGTTACGTTCTTTTAGCAGTGTGTACCACATTGAAGGACCGCCTGCTCAACTGAAGTCTGTTTAGTCAGAGAATGTCCCAATTACGATTCTGTCCCACCAGTGTTGACTTCTTGCACGTATCCATAATTTCCTCTCGGATCTTGTGGCTATCACAGCAGAGGCGAAAGCCGTGGCTCTCCATTTGTTCCTACTTTTTCTCATCTCTACTTGGTTCTCAAATCGCGTAAGCTGGCTTTGTCCATGACGTCTGAAAACACCCATAGAGATATATTACTAGTGCGTCAAACACCTCGGGCGATTTGGTTTGCCTGGAACACGCCAATGAATAGACCCAGTCTGTACTGTTTTGATTTCTTCTTCTACAACAACGCAAACGGATATGATACGTGTTTATTTGCATATAGAGCCGGGAAGTGAGATCCGATCACAGGTGGTCACTCGAGACGCATGTGGAGACGCATTCTAATGCCAGGTGTGAACTGACGTATTTAGAGCGGTCTCCACTTGTGATCGGATCACCCAAGACGCATGTTGATGCCAGGTGTGAACAGGGCCACTGATCACACTAAATCCTCTCTGCGCCCGTGCACATCAGCGCCTCACACACCTCAGCTGGAAAACATGTTAGGGGAAACACTGATATACATACAAGGTGGTCATTATCAATATTGTCCTGGTTCCTTGTCTATTATACACATGTAGGCGAAATATATGAATTGGTGCATTAACTGTGTCACCATATAGCACAGTATTTTGGGTTATTGGGGAGAATATAATATTGTTTTAGTCCAACAGCACAAATCATTATGCTGGCTCAACAGAAACTCTGCTGGAGTCTGTAACAAGGGATTTGACACATGATCGTTATTCTGAATACTGATATTGGATATGTAATATCCTTGGGGTTTGATCAGAAACAAACTCAGTTGGTACTTTCAGTTTACTTTCGGTTCTAGTCACTGCACTAGTTTTAGTATACTTCGTTTTCACAAACAGTTGTTTTGCTATTACACATATATTACATATGGTAACATAGTAGCACATCACAAAGACTAAAGTATAAGTATATATTGAAAAAACATTAAATGGGACATGCTATTGTAAAAAATGGTTCGCTAGGTTAGCTATTTTTTAACTGAAGAATAGTTAATACTACCCGTGATAATATCACAAGTAGCCTATCTAACGACAATAATACTTATATGGTTAATAATACTAGAAATTGTTACAGATCACGCCAAGTATACCAGTAGTTTGATCAACTAAAAGACAGGACAAATGCATCGTTTTTGAACTCACATTGACTTACTGCCCCACAGCCTTCAAACACGTTTCAGTGAAGGTAACGTTAGCCCTCTGACAAATATCCCCAGCTGCTGAAATATACTTGAATCTCTATCTCATCCGGATAGACCACACGCGCTTATTTCTGGTGGGCTTCAAGAAAACACATGTTTTGCAGATCTACATTCGAAATCACACTGTTAGGAGTCGTTGTAATCGCCTGCGTAAAATTACATTAAACCACCACAATGTATAACACATTCCGCCTGGTAGAAAAATATTAAACATTCCACCAAATGATTCCAGACATTTATTGCAATTCATAACTCGTTTTATATTTACAAACCGACCGGTATTCGCAGTGTCGTGGCCCATTGCTTTGTCGCACAATACAGACGTCACTGATCACGTTCACTCAGCTGTTTTCGAAGTGTTTACACTATTCGTTTGTAGAATAGATCGATACAACGCTACACTGTACTCTGTCTATACGAGGAGCCGCTGCCGTTACAGGTGAGTAGGACTACCTGTGCTGTGTCCCGGGGTATCACATGACCGATGTAGGACTAGATTCCTACCTGGTCAATTTACCACATATATCTAATGGTGGCGTGTAGCGGACGTTGCCGCCTTGCGTGACATTTGACGTTTTTCAAAACTGTAGTTACGGTGCGTTGTTTGAATAACGAGTAATGTGCATTGTTGTGTAGGTATAGTACATAATCGCATGACAAATGCAACGCGATCAGTTATTCTAAACATCGATGATTGTTGCTCTTCACGCAGCATGCCATGTTGACTGTTAACCCGTCATCCAGATCACATCAACGTCACCTTCTTGCGATTCATACAACGTACACAAACCCGAATATATGTGACATGTATATAACCCCTCATGAAACGAACGGGTTATATTGCATTATGCGTCTTGTGCGTGCAAGACGCATAATGCAATATAACCCGTTCGTTTCATTCTGTGTCTATCATAGTGATTTTCATGCTATCTGAACTGTGGGTTGCCCCGGGTCCCCTAGGAATAGTTCCCGGAGCCCGAGGAGGTGCGATGCGGCCCCTCAGGGACGCTCAGCTGGGCGCCTTCACCTTCTTCGCCTCTGCTCTTCCTCACGACGTCTGCGGGAGCAACGGGCTGCCCCTCACCCCGAACTCCATCAAGATCCTCGGGCGATTCCAGGTGCTGAAGACCTTCACCCACCCGAGACTCTGCCAGTATGTGGACATCTCCCGGGGGAAACACGGTATGACTCACTGTGATCACCCCTGTCATCGATAACCTGTCAATAATGGGTATTTCATACATAGGTGCATGCACTTTTAATCATCAGGACAATTACTTATGCATGATTGCATTCAAGATTTCGGGCCACATCGGAAGGAAGTTGAATGACAAAACCTTTTTTTTACAGTACATTCATATTTAGTCAGCCTATGTGGATATTTAAACATAACTTTTGCTGTGTGTAATTGAGAAGTGCAAATGTCAATACTGGCATCAAGTAAAAAATATTCTAAGCACAAACTCGATTACTTTCGGTTCTAGTCACTGCACTAGTTTTAGTATACTTCGTTTTCACAAAGACTTAATGGACAGTTGCTTTGCTATTACACATATATTACATATGGTAACATAGGAAGAACATGCTGGCATTGCTTATGTACATTTACATTCTCAGCAACAATACTATTTTACTTAATGCATAGCTCTTTCATAGAAATTCAACTTCATTACAACTTCATTATCAATCAATATCAATATTTACGGAATAATACCATGAATAATTGTACCTTTTTTGTGCTGTTCCCATATAGAACGCTTGGTTGTTGTGGCAGAACACTATGAGAGCAGTTTAAGTGATTTCCAGAGACAGGGGAAAACAGCAAGGTATGATGGGTACTGTAGTCTCTGACTAGCATGGGCCGAGGTAGCAATGTATGAGAAACCTGCTGTGTAGACATCCTCTTCTTTCAAATACATTTGTTTGGACTGAGTTATTGCGCAAATGTGCATATTAATGAGGATACATAGGGATGGGTATACATACACAGTTCATGTGCATTTGCACAATAACTGTGTATATTATCATGATGTATTGGGGAGACTGTGATTGTATTTATTGGAAGGATAACCCCTTACAAAAAAAAGGATAACAAATACAAAATTGCCATCCACTTTACACATGACACACACACACACACACACACACACACACACACACACACAATGATATTATGCTATTGGTAAAGAAAACGCACATATAGTGAAGCTTCTATATCCTTCGTTGTGTAACTACACGCCCATGTCTGAAGTCATTGCTGTGTCTCGTCTGGCTTCTCCTCCCAGCCCTGACAAGGTGCTCCAGGTGGCCTACGAGGTGCTGGAAGGCCTGGAGTTCATGAACAAGCACGGCATGGTACACAGAGCCCTGGCTCCAAACAATGTGCTCATGGACTGCAAGGTAAAGCCAGCTATGTCTGCATCCAACCCACGTAAATAAATATGATCGTTGAACCTAAGCAAAGCTATTAGATGTAAAACAGCCCTTACGTTCACATTTGACGTTGACTTTGAATTTTGTAATTTACAGGGCAATGTCAAGCTGGCCAAGTTTGGCCTCTACTACATGACGGGCCACGGAGGCGATGTGGATTTTCCCATCGGGTAGTTAACCTTTGTCTCCTCGTTCATCATCGTGACATCTCAATCGGTGCACCTCTGCGGTGTTTTCCACAACTTTTGGGTCCGACGTTGACCTGTGTCTGTTTACTGTTAGTCGATTTATTGGAAGCAAAGAAGAAAGAAAAGATGCAGAGAAAGTGATTCATAGTGGCCATAATGTTTCATAACAAACAGGTTGAGGGTATCAAAGTAGCTTTTTGGTCGAAGCACCATCACAGATTGCCGGGCTTTCATCCTAATCCTGAGGCCTTTGTGTTTGACCGTGTCTCCCTGTGTAATATCCTTTCACAGATTTAAAAGATGAATGATTGCGTGCATGTGTGTATGTGTGTGTGTGTGTGTGCACAGCAAGCAAAAGTATGTACTACATGCACATGGTCAAATGTCAGGCCTAGGGGCACACACGCACAGATGCTGTTTGCACACACACACACACAGATGCTGTGTTTGCACACACACAGATGCTGTTTAATACACATCTGGCTTCAAATGATAGTGGGCACATCTGTCAAAGCCTCTTGGGCTTCTGAGGAAAAAAAGCATATTCCCCTGCATGCACTGGTGTGAGAGAAATGTAGGCAATTTCAAAATATTAAGTTGGAGTCAGTGCATGACTTGCAAAATGTCATATATCATTTTGTCCTGTGGGCGATAGCATGGAAAGGACACTAGCCTGTAATCTACTCTCGCAGTAACTCACTTGAGCTCACTCTTGGGGGGGGGGGGCGATGGGCAAAGTTTGCTGTTGGAGAGCTGTTCTGCTCCGAGTGCACCGTCGACTTATAACACAGAGCCCCTCAATCATTTCCACGCCACAGGCTCTGAATTAACTAGCGGGAAGAAAAACAAAAACGCTGTCTAGTTTGGTTAAAAAGCTCTGGGGGTTTCTGTGCCGTCATGTCACCTGTCGCCCTCCCCTGTGATCGTCCTGGCAGATACCCGTCATATCTGGCCCCGGAGGTCATTGCGCAGGGCTCCTTCCACGCCAGCGACCCGTCCAACGAGGAGGCCCCTCTGCCCTCGGGGCCCAAGTCTGATGTCTGGTCCCTTGGGGTCCTGCTATTCGAGATGTGTGCAGTACGGGTCATTTTTCTGGTTACATATGTTTTAATGCTGGTATCGTTTCACATAAAGGTGTATGTTCCACTATAGATTTTGACGAAACATTAATCGTTGAAAATGAGTGTTATAATGTTTTATAGTATTTCAGAAATGTATTTTTCTGTTCAAATAATGTGAATCTGTGGTTCCAGGGCAGACGATTACTCCAGAACATTGAAATAAGCGAGAGGCTGAAATTCATCCTGACCTTGGGTAAGTTGCGTTGCCGTCGCGATGTGATGTCATGTGACGACAGCTGCTTGATGTGCGCTGTGACCCCCCCCGCTGATCTGCTCATCCCTCTCAGGTTGCATGGATGACATCGTCACTGTGCTTGCCGAGGAACATGGTTGCCTAGATACCATAAAGGTAGACAAAATGTAACAACACCTGTTGTCATTTATTTTATCGGTATGGTAATATTGCGTGATAGTATAGTATGTATGTATCAGTGTTGGTGATATTAATAGTGTTAATTAATAACACTATTAATAGAGTTAAGGTGTGGATGGTGATGGTTAATGTGTTTCATGTAAAATATGTAAATACACTTTTTTTTCCTTTGATTTAATCAGTATCGATAACATATGATATTATATATTTTTTCAGTGTTGATATTAATAATGTCAACAATTATTTTCTCTGCTTCCTAAACTGAACTGAGTTTAAGTGTGTATGGCGTTTAGTGTTTAGTGTTTGTGGCGTGTGTCGTGAGCAGCACACAGATCGTGACAGCACTATTAAACGTCCATGTGTCTCACAGGATCTTCCCGAGAATGTCCTGGAGTTATTAAGGAAATGCTTGACTTTCCTCCCCTCCAAACGGTAAATATAGCCTCCGTTGAATATAATATCCGGTTAGATCACATTATTCCATATCTATTATCTGGGAGACGTTGGTCACAGATAAACTGCAAAAGGCTTGCAGGGCCCAAAGACAAACAAGATGTCTTGAAAGGATTGAAATGCACATGGAAATCACTGAAGCTTTTATATCCGAGCTGGGCACTTTACTTTAGTGTTTTATAAGTGTGTTTGTGTGTGTGTGTGTGTGTGCGTGTGCGTGCGTGTGTGTGTGTGTTGTCCTTCCAGGCCTACCCCTGCAGAGCTGCTGGGAGATGGGGTGTTTAATGAAATCTCATGCCTCTACACGCCCTTCCAGAAGCCCCTCAGCCTGTTTTCCTCCGCCCTGCGCTGTGCTCATCTGGAGCTCCCAGAGGACATCAGCGACCTTTGCAAAGGTTCACTACACACACACACACACACATGCATACACACACACATACACACATGCATACACACACGCATACACACACACGCATACACATGCACAAACTTAAACTCTACTATTTGTATTACCTACATTTGTTTCTTACTGTCTTGCATCTTGCTCTGACACCCAAATTTAATATTATTTACTTATCCAATTATTATTTACGTTATGATATACTTTTAATAATGTTATGAAGTCTTAAAGATGCAATGCTGACCTAGCAGCCAGCTAATACAACAACAGCACTCAGTAATTCTGTATTGTTTACAAAAATGTTTTAATCTCTATCCTTTATAAGCTTCACAACAGCAACTCAAGGGTTCATTTTTAGACACATGTGTATTTTCATAATTCTCTTCCTTAATCATTTGAAAGATAATTCCACCAAATATTTACATCTATTCATACAGTAATTATTACTAATTATTATTTGTTAAAGTCTCCCTCCGGAACATTAGTGCAGGAGTGAAAACGCCACAGATATCCTTAAAGATCTCCTTTAACTTAAAGTTTCCAGCGAAAAAATATCGTTTCAAAGTTGGACCATTGATGTCATTGGTCCCATTTGGACCAATGGAGAGCGCAAATCCTTACTTACGCTAGAGAACACACACACACACACACACACACACGCAAATCCTTACTTACACTAGAGAACACACACACACACACACACACACACGCAAATCCTTACTTACACTAGAGAACACACACACACACACACACACACACACACACACACAGCAGTGAGTGACCAGTGGTGTTGGTCCCCCAGAGGAAGAGGATGTGGACTACCTGTCAGAGCGGGCCATAGAGGAGGTGTACTACCTGTGGTGCCTGGCAGGAGGAGACCTGGAGAAGGAGCTCACCAACCAGGGCATCATCCAGTCCAAACCACCCCTCTGCACACTGCCCAAGTACGCACGTATGCACGCATGCATGCACACACTCTCCCACACAAACAAATGCTCACTGTCACACGAACGCACGCACAAACACAACAGACCCAAGAACCACCGCTGCATACACTCATCACATGCACACACACAAGCACACACTCTCTGTCTCTCTCTCTCTCTGTGTCTGTCTCTCTCTCACTGTGATTCCATCAACTCCTCCTCCTCCTCTGTGTTAGGTTTCTTCTGGAGGACGGGGAGTCCTTCGGCCAGGGCAGGGACCGCAGTTTCC
>OOFB01020858.1:0-12207 GCA_900323305.1 Trachyrincus murrayi
TATTATCTTTACTAAACAAGGTAACCCAGACACTTTGTGTGTGTGTGTGTGTGTGTGTGTGTGTGTGTGTGTGTGTGTGTGTGTGTGTGTGTGTGTGTGTGTGTGTGTGTGTGTGTGTGTGTGTGTGTGTGCGTGCGTGCGTGCGCGTGCGCGTGTGTGTGTGTAAAGCCTGGTTCCCTAGTTTGTGTGATCATTTGTAACTATTTTCCTTTCTTGTATAGGTCTACTCTGGATAGGTGTCTGATGAGGAGAAATAAGTCTCAGTACGATGTACGTTTTTATTTTCAGAATGACAAGAATAAGAGAGAGAAAGACGAAAGAAGAGTGACAGGAGGGTTTGGAGAGGACAACAGATCTTTTTCAGTGATATCTGTGGCAAACGTCAACAGTTAATGCAAAATGCAATTCAAGTCACCAAATACGTGAACAATGTAAACATAGAAAATAAACGTAAAGCTGTCATTTATAAAAAATAGAATAAAAAAAGTATGGGCCCTCGAATCGTTCAGCATTATTGGCCACACAGTGCCACCAAGTGGTGATTTGATGAAAACGCAGTTCAGTGTCCTATGGCAAATGACATTACATTTTATGCGTTCACGCACAATTGCGCGCCGCGGCGCCAACTATTATTTTGCCCAGTGATATCTTAATAAATATCAATACTAAGTAAGCCTTCCTGGTTGATTAGATAGAGTTATGCCTACAGAGGTGATATCAAAAATACAGTTAATCGGTGTCATCGGCGCCGTGGCTTAGATGGTTAAAGCGCCTGTCTAGTAAACAGGAGATCCTGGGTTCGAATCCCAGCGGTGCCTTTTGTTGAGAGTGAGATATCCTTAAGATTACTGGCTTTTACCGTCCACCGTATGTGAGTTTTCTTTAACGAGCTTGAAATGCTACACGTAAACGAGTTACTAAATTCTATATTAGTTTCGACAACTTGGTAAGTTATGTAAACGCGCTGGGTTGGTTGATCGGCTACACATGTGAATAACAAAAGGACTTGTCGCAATGTAACATAATAATATTTGCATTGTCAAAGCACTGAAAGAGACTTGATATATTACTTAAAAAAGAAAAGTGTATTTCCACGCTGCGAGCAGGGTTCGAACCTGCGCGGGAAGATCCCATTGGATTTCAAGTCCAACGCCTTAACCACTCGGCCATCGCAGCCATGTTGGATCACGAATAAAAATGATTACTAGGCTGTGTAAGTCAATAAGGTCTGCGAAACATTAACACAAATGACACAATTTGGTACGCATGCTCCTTAGGTGTGCCCGACGATGTGTTACTTCTAATTTTTTTATTGAGTTTAAAATGGCCGACTTATGCGCAAATAAATAAATCAAAAATTGTTTTATTTGTAAATATTAGGTATTGTTATAATTTCCTCACGGAACGCCAAACAACTTATGGTTAAGTCATTAATCGTGACATTATATGTCAGTATGGGGAGCGTGATAAAAGCAGCACGATAGTAGAAGTATCGATTGTAAACACACCGACGAGGTGTGTGTAGTACCCGAATGTCCACACAGTTGTGTTTTTGTGTGTCTTATCTGACACACAATATGCTTTTGCCACCCTGCGATGCTATTTTAAAACCTATTACAGTTTACGAGATGCAGAATATCAAGAGCTATAGGTAGCGTGTACATCACTGGTATAATAGCCTGCTCTTCTTTGTGCGATGTGGTTTAGATTATTTAGTCAAAATGTGTTGTAGAATAAAGTTGATTCAGGATTGTACAACTTTGCCTAAGTGTGTGTGTGTGTGTGTGTGTGTGTGTGTGTGTGTGTGTGTGTGTGTGTGTGTGTGTGTGTGTGGATTAGCAGTGGGGAGCCTCAGTTGCTGTACATCTGGCCTTCGGGGGGCTGGGGCAGCTTCATGTTCTCTTTGCACATCATGAGGTTCCTCAGCTCCTGCAGCACCTTGCGGATGCTGTAGGAATGCTGCCACTTGGCCAGCACCGGCACTGCCTTGGTGTCCACCTGCAGGGTTAGGCAGTGATCATCTCATTAGGTCAAGGAATGCTGTTGTGTAGGCCGTCAGCCATATATGCTTTACAAGCTAAAATCTGACATTGAGTGCATGTGACCCTCAACGTACAACCGCATGCATGTATGCGCGTGTTGTTCAGTCTACCAGCGTACAACATACAATGTTTTTTATGCATCTACTACATGCTTTTCTGTTTTAGACACACATTATTGTCGCTTTAGCAGTTATTTGTGCTTAACTAATTTCCAAAGCCGACATGTTATCACCCATGAATATTTTGGGAATTGCACATGTAAATTGTGTGTGTGTGTGTGTGTGTGTGTGTGTGTGTGTGTGTGTGTGTGTGTGTGTGTGTGTGTGTGTGTGTGTGAGAGAGAGAAACTTACCACACCATTGGTGTACACTCCACTCAAGTTGATCTTGGTCACAAAGCGGACGACAGGGGGGATCTCTGGGTATTTTGGTCCACATTCAACCTTCAAACTGTATATCCTGTTCTCATAGATAGTCTGCGAAAACAACAAGGACAAGTTGCCTTACTCACAAGTTCATGGTACGCTGCACTGTCAAATGGAGGCGATTTATAGAGGTTTTAAAAAAAACTTTGCAATCCAAGTTTCAAATCCTCTAATGAAGACAAGGACAAAGAAACAAGTGTGCAGGGGTACAAGCAGGGAATTATGTTATAGCCGTAATGATTATGTTGACATACTGCATTTTCACTGAGACCATTTGAAACATTTGCAATGATATTCCTTTATCAAAACAAATAAAATGCAACTATATAATCACTAGTCGAACAATGGACTAAAAAGGGAAACGTTAAGGGTGACCTGGTCATGAATCATTAAAGGATAACTTTGCTGCTTTTCAACCTCACCTATCTATTCGCATTAGGAACATAGCGTGAAAAACGCAGTTGTTGCTGATAAACATTCATTCCGCACATTCAAAGTTAATTTGCATAGACTACCCACATTGAAATGATACAAAGCCGGTAGAAAATCGGTTCCCCTTTAACACTAGAACCGCCATTTTGACCGCTAGTAAATATATATATTTTTAGCATCACCCTTTCATGACTTTTCCTAAATATGTCATGTTTACTACACGTGTTGTTCTTAAAATTCCGAAATGGTATCGGAAAACAAGGTTACAAGCAATTTCGCGACTTTATATGCTGTAAACATGAGCCCTGCTGTAGCTGAGAGGCTGCAGTTCAACTTTTATCCAGCAGGCGTCGCAAAGGTGCAGGTTTACTATAAGACTAATAATGAAATCTATAGCAGACTAAACAATAACTAATTTGAAGCAGTTGCACTTCGACCAAAATAACTAATATTATTATAAAGTATGTTTTATAGAATATTTATTTAAATTTAGTTACTACTTATTCCCAGTGATGTACATTAATCTCACACAGTCGAACCACAATAACCCTTTGCAGACTATAGGTCTAGTATAATACATGTTTATATAAACATATGTATGTAAAGTATTTGACATGTCGCCATGTGCATTTTCTGAAGAAAATACTTGGTTGCATGAGCCAACTCGTATGCGCAATTTTCAGTGAGCATGCTAACATGCTAATGCCAGCAAGGCTAATACACAAACACGCTACGTTTCATGTACGTTTCATGTCCCCGGGCAACTTAGAAGTGGACTTGTGATTGATTGAATGATGTTTGCTAATTTGCATATTTTTATTTGCGTATAACTTTTAACTCAATACTTTTTTTTTTTAATCACGGTCGGGCACATCTACGGAACATGTTTACCAAATATGGTGTCTTTATCATTTACGGTTAATGTTTTACGATTTTGTCAAGGTTTTCAAAAACTTTGAAGGTACAGAAAAAACTATCCAGACGAACCTTATGGGTCCTTTGGGCAAAAAGATTCAGCATGTAAAATAAGGGCAAGAAAGCAAGTTTCAGAAATGCACGGCAAAGGGGTTGGGGGGCCGTGGCCGTTTAGGTGTAAACGCGAGTTATAGTGCCCCCTGTGGTCAAAGCGGTAGCAAAGCTTAGACCTGCTTATGTCCCGTGTCCATATCTGTACCAAATTTGACAACTCCCAGATGTTCATTTTTTGAGGTATTGATTTTAGCGTTTTGGCCCCATTGACTTTCCATAATAAATATTAATATTGAAAATATTAAAATATAAAAAAAGTCTACAATATTTTCACTATAAAAATAGACGCGCACTGCACTGATATGTGCAATTGGTTTGGTGTTGATACCTCAAAAACTGTAGGAGGAGATAGTTACGCAAAAAGAGGCGGAAGAATAATAGAAGTTACAGAATAACAGAACAATAATAATAAGATACAGAATAACAATAGTGTGGCTTGCTTTGCAACCACACTAACTACTGCCTTGTAGCCTACCATAATTGTAACACCTCACCTGAATGTCTCACATCAATAGCATATATGTAGGCTATGAATAAAGCAAAGTTAGGCCACATTAGACCTAATGTTATAAAAAAGCTTTGGTACTTTATTGGTAAGCAAAAATAAAACACACATAGGTCTACTATTTTTCTATACAAATAAAACAATAAAAATGTGTATGCGAGAACACAACGATTTGTCTATAGTCATTTTACTCCAGGAAAGAAAAAAATATTAAGATTCAAAAATATATATATAATATATAAAAAAAGGTTAGAAAAATTGTGGGGAAAAGATCTTTAGCAGAGTCATTAGATCTTTCGAGGCTTCCCAAGGAGGACTTTCCTTGATTTCACTGAATTTGGAACGCTTATTACTATGGGCAACAGTGATGACAGTACATGATTTTTTTTTTTTTGTCTTTGTGATGCATTTACAGCCACATATATAGATCCCTAAGTTTTAGCCATGCTAATAACAATTCCATTAGCACAATGACATATGCCATCATTATCATCATTGACATATGCATTCATTGAATTATAGGTTAATTATAGTTTATATGATTTTTCACTACTTTGCCTTGAGAAAGGTGCTAATGAGTGAAAGCTTGAAAAAGCTTTCACCAAAGAATCTGACTGAAAAGATTTTGAGTATAGTTTTATAAAAAAAAGTTTGTTTTGTCAGTCAACTAAGATATATCTTTGTATTATTATTAGGCCTATTATTTAAAACTCATACTATATTGACTATTCGTTATTCATAGTTCGAACTAGTCTTGAAATTGTCGGTCAACTAAGAACTATAACATTGAACTATAACTATACTTCAAACTAAACCATAGCTTTGGTTTATATTGTATTTTCAATAACCAAACAGCCAGGCTCAAATGGTAACACTTGGCTTTTTATGCACATTCCAATCATTAGCACTAGTCACCTTTCTGAAGGAAAGTACTGAAAAATGACGTGACATACCGAAACCACAGATATATCAATATGACCCATTATAATTCAATGAATGCATAAGTCAAGTTTATGCACAAAAAAAAAGAAACGTGAAGTGAGGTATCAAGTTGAATTGCGTATTAGTTAGGGGCAGGATACTTTGAAATTCACCTATTGTGTAGAAATATTGACCAAACAATAGCTCTATAGAGAGGAGTGCTGCTGCCTGATGGTTTCACTTGGAGGCCCCCTCTACTGGACAGGTATACACCGCTAGACATACGGGACTCATACCGGTGATCACATCTTTAGTTCACTGCATCACATCACTAATACAGAGCGTGAATCTGTTGAATATCCAATGTCATTCTAACTTTAAAAAAACAACGTTCAAACTGCATAAGCTGCTATGACTACATTAGAGAGTGTGACTACAACAGCAACGCTATGCTGCTATACATTTCACTTTCAGTTTTTATGTCAGAAAATTCCTGGTGGGCAGTCATTATTGTAAAACTTGCTGAACATGTAGGGAACTCACTAAATATATGCGAATGACGCGATTAGGCTTCTATTCAAGCGGACATTCTTGACTTGTATATTGTTGTTTCACTTACTGTTGACAAATGTAAGCTACTTATTTTAAGTAGTTTTAATTACACTTGTAAATAACAAGGATATGAACAGTAAAGGTAGATCATCTTGACTTTTTTTAAATTGATCAAATGCCTGTCAAAAGCTGTCAAGAGTCGACCGCAGATTCTTGCAGAAGTGCAGTACAATGTACCATCTAGTGGCATCTTGGGGACACTACAACAAACAAACGGTCAGAGTGGTCAAAATGACCCGGCGGTCAAAGGTAGTTCAGTGGTGCCGGCGCTTCTAGTGTTAAGGATGTGACTAATGTGCAGACTCATTCCAAGTGAAACGCCACTATGACTACCGATGCTTGGGGTAAACCCACTTCTCAGCATCGTATTGGATATGTTGGAGCCCGTTTCCTGCATTACAGCTCTAGTACTTGTACACACCACAATCATTACAGTTCTACTACCAGTGCACACCACTATATTACAGCTCTAGCACACGTCCTGTACACACCAGCGACGTCGTCAGCATTGGGCTTCTGGGGCTTTAGCTGGGAATGTTTTTTTATCAGCCCGAGTCTCTTGACAAGGGTTAATAAAAACAAAACTTCGGAAGGAAACATTGACTACAATTACGCGATGGGCTGGGTAACGTTTTACTGTGTACGGGGCTGGGTAACGTTTTACTGTGTGCGCTGATCTGCTCAACTCCATCTCTCCCCAGCATTCATTGGCAAAACAGCGAATTCAGTTGGAATTAAGCTTAATGTCAATCAATCACGGCTGACAACACTACAATAAACCCAACACAGATTCATAAAAACAAAACTCAAGTTTCACAACACAAACACATGTTTCTGTGCACACACTTATTTTCTCACTAATGAACAAGGCAACAATGCATAACAACAATGGAGTTAAGATGAACTCTCTCGTCAAGAAAGCATCCCCAAAAATGCAATGTTCCCCCCTAGTGGACAAGAAAAAAAACGTAACTTCTAATTACTTAACATGATACAGTATATGTATTAAATATGTCATAAAGGTGCATATCTCTTAAGAACAGACATTTAAAGGGAAACAATGTGAAAGATAGACAATGTTCATAAGAAACAGAATGTTGTCACATGATTTAGTTAATTTAATGGTGTTCCAGAGGGTAGCACAGCCAGTGGCAATGGTGATGTGTTGCAGCCTGCAAAGCGAGGCTTAGTTATGGACCAAGGTAAAGAGAGGGAGAGAGTTTGGTTAGGAGAGAGTGTTGTAGCCTATACCGAGTGAGATAGTGACATTAGTGGGAAGATTTTAATGTAAACTGCAATCCAGTTTACTCCGTGTAGGTACATTAGTAATGCAATCATGCAAGTGTTCCAAGGAAGTAGTGTGAGGTGTGGCATCTCAATCTCAAATTGCTTGAAAATGGTGCTTCAAGATGTTGAAATGTAATAAAAATCTTGTGGGGGGAGGATTCCCCCGGACCCCCCTACAAAGTCTGAGGCCAGCACCAGATGTATTGGGCTCAGCCCCAGATGTTTCAAGTCCTAAAAACGCCAAATGGTACATACCACCATCATTACAGCTCTAGTACCCATACACACCACTATTATTACAGCGCTAGTAGCAGTCCTGTACGGAATAGCCAAGACAAATCAATAGAAGCATGAGTAGTCAGTGAGGTGTAGAATTACAAAACAAGTTTGGGAATGGAATGTGGGAAATATCAATTTCAGTGCCCCTGTTTACACGAGAGAAATATATAGATTCTACAGCCATTTTTTTAATCTAGAGTATCTAAATCACTGCTGGATATGCGCGCGCACACAGATACAGGTTTGCACAACATCCATGGTTTTTTCGAAATCTCAGAGAATTGGTGGAGACGTAGCGACCGTGGTGTACCAGTTTACATTGCTTAGGATGTTGGGAATCATGTTTAATAATAGAGTTGCAAAGGCTAAGAATCGTAAAAAAAAGTAGCCACAGCACGGCGATGTTTCAGAGAAATTTGCATATGATGCCCCCTTGCTTTATATTGGACGACCGGTGACGTATGAGCTAGGCCTGTAACTTGACAACGCTTCCGTGAGAGATTGTGTCTAGATGAGAAACTATCGCTAGTCAATTTAGATTGAATGTAGCGTACACTACCTCAGGACGAACGGTTGTCTACATACCGCCTGTTTAGAGAAAGAGAAAACATCTCTTTGCATTGCGATCTTACACCAATTTTCAATTTGCGATTTGGAGAGCGATTCTAAACGCCTGTGAAGTGCCATTCAGCATATATACTACATGCAAAGTAACTTTAATAGGAGAGAGTGATGCTACAGTCAAGGTCATTTAATCTTAGTTATGGACAAATACCAGGGTTTCCCAGAAAAAGACCCACGGTGACTTGGAACGCTGAGTCTGCCTTTCGCTCCCTGCTTTAGATCGTTTCATTGCGGAGTGCTTATTTATAAGGCTACTATTAGCCTTATTATATTAGGCTAATAGTAGCCTACATCTTCTGTCAAATTAAATGCAGATGCTGATATGAACAGATGTGCATAATGTCGTCGTTATATTGTGAAAAGTTAATTTGTTTGTAGAGGCAGTCGTCATTTAGTGGAGGCGCTGCGCCTCGCCTATAGACAGCTGTGGGAAACCCTGCATACAGAGGGAGTTGGTTGCACTGACAGCTTACCTGGGCTGAATGTTCTACAGAGTGAGCTGGTTCTTACCTGGGCTGAATGTTCTACAGAGTGAGGTTGGTTCTTAACTGGGCTGAATGTTCTACAGAGTGCGACTTGACACATTGGCCCCAAGCATGGACACCAGATGCAAGATACTACCAATTGTAGTACAATGAACAATCAACAAACCCCTCCCCCCTTTCAGCCAATTACAGAACCTGATAATGAGGTCAATATGAGGCACTGGCTGAAATACAGACAATGATCAGTATTTCATAAATAACATCTGTAACAGAAAAGACTAGTTATAAAAAGGGGATGGCTTTGCTAGGTGCAGGGAGGCCACAGGGGCCTGGCTCTTACCCTTGAGGGCCCCAGGATCATGCCGTTCCAATAGGTGAGTGTCATGTCATCGTCGTCTTCCAGACCCCAGCTCACCGTGCCATCTCCGCCTCCCTTCTGGCCCTCCTCCAGCTCCTCCATCAGCCGGAAGTTGCGGGGAACTTTAACACCTTCGCAACAAACACAATGAGCAGGTGAACACAAATTACCTACACCATTGATTCTAGATCTTCTACATCCTATATTTGTGCATTCATGAATTAGCAGAGTCAGGGTCATGATTCTAAAGCTGAACTGTCAGACTTCATTTATTTAGCCTTATGGTTTGTAGTTGTAATAAACAATAAACCATTTTTAAATGTTATATTATTATATATATTTCGATATTTTTAGTTTGAATTAGCAGTGTTTGATTGAATCCCCCAAAATATTCTAAGATTTTGCATTGGAAATTATTAAGTAGGCTGAAATGTTTTTTCAACCCATCTGAGCAAGTTAAAAAAGTGCCTTCAAAGCCGTCACATTTTGGCACACGGTTAGACTGCCTTGGGAGACAATAGCCTACTTAATAGAATAATACTGCATACTGCAAGTATCTTTGGATATTAACCTACTTGAAGTTAGAAATCAATCAAATCAATCAGTTGATTTGAGGTTCAAACACGAGCACGACACCTATTATCTCGCCGAAGGGCTGTGGCATCATATTTTCTACGAACCCTATTTAGCTAACAAGGCGGCTGTGGATGATGGGCGAGTACTCTGCTGCGTTGCTAATAGGCTACCAAGCTAGCTGTGGTCATTCTACTGCTTCTTTAAAACAGATGTTTTTCTTATAGTCTGTGCAATACTACGGTTGGTCTCTTTTACTGCATTTTAACGAGATAATCTATCTCTATGTCTTAAGCTTGACGATACTATTACTTATGAATAATAATAGAAATGGGAGTTAGCTCACCTGATCCGGCGGCAGCCGCCATCTTTGTCATTGATTAGCGGGAGCGCGCATGCCCAGAGTACACGGGCGCTCTCGTGTTGTCGTCATTTCAGGGTTTCCTTAAAGTGTAAGTGAACCCTCTGTTTCAGCTCAAATGCGTTTTAGGCTAATAGTTCTAGGAAGGAGGGGGCGTGTTATCCCCATGGTTACGACCCAAGCCAACTTTATGATATATATTTTTAAAACTAGTACCGTCGTTGTGTATGAGCGTCATAATGAGCGATGTTGTATATGAAATGTGCCGGCGTTATAGTGTAAGTGTCCGAAAAAACACTCACACACACACACACACACACGCGCGCGTATAGTGGTTATACTATAAGTCAGAGAAGCTTAACCCTCTCTCGGACGCGGACATCAAAATCAACCGCTGCCTAGACGGAGCTCCACACGCACCTCGCCGCCAGTGTCCCTTCGTCGTGACGTCGAAGAGTAACCTTCGAGGCACGAAAAGAACGCAACTTGAATTCGGAGCAGAGTGGAACGTTCACGTTGGCGGAGATTGGCAAAAACAGGATTGTACACCTGTTTTCTCTAAATTACGGTCTTATTTTAGTGACAGTGACAAAATGGCATAGATTACGATGTTGACGATCATATAAGATATATTACCACGTTTAAAACAAACAAAAAACGATGTTGGGTTCACTGCCTCTTTAAAGCTGCATGAGATAACTCTTTTATAGTTAAATATTCACGTTTATGGCCTTAGCATGACCCAAAAAATATTTTTCGTGACATGACCCTGAGACCCTGTGAACAGTGGTGGGTAGAGTACTGAAAATGTATACTCAAGTAAAAGTACAATTAGGCCTACTCCCATAAAAAATGACTCAAGTAAAAGTAAAGAAGTACCTGGTAAATAAATTACTCTAAGTACAAGTTACTTTCCATTTTTATATTTTTTGGACAGTGCAAAATAATGAAAAAACAGCACTGAAGGAGAGCAGGTAGGCTAATCAAACAAATACGGATAGCCTATACAATTGAGATATTAACTATCTCCTACTCTCTCTCCATCTCTTCCTCTCTAATAGGGATGTTCCTGACGACTAATTTCCCTGACGGTTAACCGGACGTTTTGTGAACGACTAGTCGACTAGTCTTTAAAAAAGAAATCTGTCAAAATTCAAAATTGAGCACATTACAATATAAGAGGCCAAACATAGTCAGAAAAAACATTGTGTGTATTATAAGAGCCATTTGAAATGCTTAATGTAATGTTTTTATAACAAAATCCTAAATTTTAAATGAGGTTGACAAGTGTGACATTTTGCGATGTGAATTAGGCTCTAATGTAGCGAATGTGTTCTGCATCAGATTGGTGGAGATTCAAGGCAGAGCCACCCAAACCACAGCTAGCCTCTCCCCCCCAGAGAGGAGTCCCTTGGCTAGGGAGGGAGGAGAGACCATGCAGGCATATCTCTGGGGTAACGCAGTGCCCAAACAACCTCTGCTACCGCCACTGCAATCGGCCACCACAACAACATCGACAAACTCAACACATCCATCAGTGTGATAGAAATATGCATATAAGAATTCTTTTAATTAACCACCGTTAAACAATGTGTAGTTTTCCAAAACATCTAATCATTCATTTTAGAATTTCATTTCATCTTTTTGCTCCCGCGTATAAACAATCTTATATATTTATACACTCCATCCGACATACATGCAGCACGGCCGTATATGGCAAATAGTATTAGCGAAACTAAACCACAGGTTCATGAAGATTACAACTAAAATGGTCTGGCATTTATACTGTGCAGACGAGGAGTACAATGTCTGTGGCAGCTACAGCAGATGGTACAGACCCGCCGGCTGTGCCACGAACACTCACACAGTCCTGATCACACAGCATTTTTTTTCCTAATATTTATGAACATTTATTCATACTAAAATTTTGTTAAGACAATTAACTTTTACATTGTGTATGCATTTGTTCTATTTTTGTACAGGCTGTCAGAGGCTTTAACATCTGCAACTGCAGCATATAACATAACCAACATATAGCCATGGCAATTGCAAAAAGAAAAATATGACTGTGGAGTGTGTGTTGTTGGTGGCTGGTTTAAGCAGCCTCACCTGGCCTCAGTCAGACTGATTAGACTCTGGGGCTGGGTGAGGCTGCACACCTGCGGGGCATTGGCCAATCAAGGCCCACAGGTTAAACCAGCCACCACCACACACTCAGGAGGAGCGCTAGCATGCCAGCACATACCACCTGCTCTGCCTGTTCAAACCAATCTCA